>ML792898.1:425540-437978 GCA_009831015.1 Picea engelmannii | reverse complement strand
GAAGTGATTGAGGGTCGTAGATCAGGTACGAGATGGTGTCGTTGAGGAGGATTTTCCCGAAACTTATGCGCTGCATGACAAAATGTCTTGTCAACTTCCGAACTTTGGATAAAATACATATGTCATAAAGACGAAATTAGATTTTTGAAATATTTTCATTCTAATTTATTTTTCCTATGCTAATCTAACCTATTTTCATCACTTTAGGGTGAATTTTAATGTGCAAACCCTTTCCAATTTTCTCTGAAATCAAAATTCATCTATCGTATCTTCTATCCTATGCCTCTAAATCATTAATCCAGCTTAAACAATTGGATTAATTTATTCCTCTACCTAACTAATTTAGCCAAGATTAGACAGTTTGGCTAAAATTACTCTCTAACCTAACAACAACAATTTAAAAAATGTTTTATCACGATTAGACTCTATGATTCAAACTTATTTTTCTTTTCATGGGGTTTTCTTGTTTTTCCTCTTTTTCTATTTTTTTTTCTTTTCTTTTATACCCTCTTTTCATTTTCATTATTTTTCTCTTTTTCCTTTTTCTTTTGAAAATCATTTACAAAATGTAATATTATTTACAATGTAAAATTACTAAAGAAAAAAATTTCAATCACCATTTGATACTATGAAATACATTACTCTAACAATAAATATAGAGTGAAGTTATTGTATACATTGATTAATTTTAAAAAGTTTTAAATATAAGTTAATGTTATTTTTTAATATTATATTAATTAATTTAAAAATAAAAGGAAAGTATTTTTCAAATTTACTATAAAAATAAAATTAATTGATTTTATTTTATTAAAATTACATATAACCATATTATAACTTAACTTAACTTAGTGTGTATTAAGTACTGACCAATAATATAATTTCTCTACATAAAATCATATCATAATATCATAACTTAGTATATGTTAAATAAAATAATATCATAACTTAGTATATAATTTCTATACATAAAATCATATATAACTGAGTATATGGTAAAAAAAATCATATCATAACTAAGAGTAGAATTTCTACACATACATTTATAAAAAAGTTTTCAATAGAAAATGATTTTTAGGTTAATGGGAGTATATGTTAAATATTAATGAAGAATAGAATTTCTACACATACATTTTCAATAGACAATGATTTTTAAGGTTAATGGGGAGTACACATACGTTTTCAATAGAGAGTGATTTTTAGGTTAATGGGGATTAACACAAGGATATATACCTTTTATTAATATAATAGTTGATTACTTTGATTACTTATGGTGTAAGTAATTGTTTGGCCTTTTCAATTTATATACAAAAAAATAATAATTTATTTCAGTGTTATTAAAAAATTAAGTCAAACACACGTATTATTGTGCTTCATAATTGTTTTTGTGATATAATTATTTTTTTATAAGAAATTACTACCCCAAATTGTTTGATAGAATATGTGTACAATAACATATAAGCATTAATATATCGTGATTCTTATGTTAATGGGGATAACCACAATGTAGTGGTGTCTCCTATTAATATAATAATTAATTTGTTACAATGTGATCATGATCCTTATACCAACGGGGATAGCAATAATGCAGTGGTGCTCATGGAAATTTATAGGGGCTAAATTTCACCCATGGCTAATTTTGCATGTTTTTTTCGAAAATAAGGTCAATTCTTATGGCAATGGGGATAACCACAATGTAGTGGTGCCCATGGAAAATTTTAGGAGCAAAATTTCTCCCATGAACTAATTTTCCATGTTTGAAAAGAAAACTACCCAATTTCCATTATTAGTCCCTGCCGTAGGCATAAAGGGACTATAGCGATCGATAAGTCGTTGACTACATATTAGTTTGTCCTTTGACTAGAAATATTTGCATAATACCTATTGTTGGAGCTAGGGAATTAAAAGCATATATTTTTATATAATAAAAAGTACCATATATGTACTGATCTAATTGGATAAGAGATTGGAGGTGTTATTGTTGGCTTTGCTATTCCCAATGTTTTATATGGAAACATATCCAAACTTTTTCTCGTATACAGTCTTTTTGAATCATATATTTTTCCCGTATATTGCTTGTAGTTGGATTAATGCTAGCAATAGTTCGAATGTTTGTATTAGCATTTTCTGCTAGCTGAATATATTCCAAAGTTTTGATATGTACTAAGCATATTAAAATGTTTTGATATCCAAGCTTTATAGTGATTGAGAATTCCAAAGTTTATAACGTCCTTGCCGGATGTATTTTTGTTGAAATGTATTGACACTTTTTTCGAGATGCCTCAATAGGCCTGACAGCTTAAATGTTTACATGAGGCGACGTCCTCCAATAGGCCTGAAAACTTAAATGTTTGCATACCGCGAGGTCCTTAGACAGCCTGACAACCTTAAATGTTTATGTAAATACGCTTCTCAGAGTACATTTTTCCTCAAAATTTTCCATACAGTTACAGTGAATTTGCACAGTCTTGTTTGTCCACTGCCAGTTCAACAACCATTCTATGTTTCATCCTTCTTCTACCTTTTCAATGCAATTTCATTATCGTTGAAGCTACATACATTATTTACTGGTTCAGTGAGTTCTTCTTCTTCGTTGGTTACTCGGTTGCTGCTTATTGTTGTTTCGTTCGCGATTCGACCCGCGCTTCTACATTTCAGGGTTTCGGAGTAAGTTTCAATGCCATAGTTTCATTTTATATTCCTTGTTTGTTGTTGAGTGTTTGTAGTTTGCAAGTAAGAATGTTTTCTTATTTGTAGTGGCATGGTCCTCATATGTTTATGGTTCCTTCTGTGCTTGGGTTGTAGTTTCATAATCGTTGGAGATACATATGTTGTTTGTTGACTCGGTGGTTCTTGCTGGTTCGTTGGTTCGTGGGTTGCTGATTCTGTTTGTTTGGCTCGAGTTTACGCTTTGGGGCCCTGGTGGTGCAGTTCGGCTTGTTCATTCTTTCTCGCTGTCTGGTGCTTGTTGTTTTCTTTTGTTTGATTTGACCTTACAGGTTTGGGGTCCAACGACAGTGGTTGGAGATTTTTTTTTTCTTTTTTTTTGGATTATTATTTTTTTGGGGGGCGCTTTACGGTGTTCGACCCCTACACCCAGGAGTCGACATGCAGTTCTGTTATTTTCCCTGTCTGTCGAGGTCGATATTTGTTATTCTGTGAAATTTTGTTGGTTCTTCAGTGCTGCCATGAAAGAAAATAGTTGCATGCAAAATTGTTCGAGGATTACATGTGAATTTGCGATATCCGCTGTTTTTTTGTTAGAATAAAGCATATGCAGGTTACATTTATAGACCATGTATGGTCAGATGTGCCGATATGAAATTACATGTTCTTTCTCCTCTACACAGACTGGTGTGCGCACGATACAATTTGTGTTGTGCTTGAGGTATGATATGTACAACAAAGATTCTGCAAGATTATATTTGGATGTCTGAAAGCATGTCTGGGTAGTTTGCCATGGAAAACCAAAAACTTGTATCGTGGGCACAACAGTTTGGGTAGAGGATAAAGAACATGTATTTCCATTGGTGGAAGCATATTTGAATAATTTGTCGTAGAAAACCAGAAATCGTTTAGCTACGGCCATGCACTTGTGTGATATTTTGTGGCTTGTAATATATTTTGGGCAGGGAAAAAAAATTACACGTTTACAACCATGGATGGAGAAGCCAAAAGGTTCATGTTTCTGCCTATCTTCTAGACTGTTCGTTGATTCTGTTTTACTCTATGTACATATTTACCAGCTTCTATTCATGTTCATTGTATTTTGTGTGTTCCCACATTCAAGCAAACATAATAGATGGAGAAAACGAGGGAGTCTTGACTGCATTGATTGAAGAGGATATAGAAAGGTGCATGCTTGTACTGTTATTTCATATTGCGTTGTTTTGTATTTCATTTATGGTCTGTATATGTGTTCACCTAGTTTATTATATGTACATGTTGCATGCCTTCCTACATGGTAAGTTATCTTCATTACATGCCTTCCTGCATACTAACCTGCTTCATGTCTGTTGTCTTTTCGCTGCATTGGTACATTTAAACAAACATAATAGCTGGAGATGGTGATGGGTTCTTTGGCAGGTAAATAGACATGTTTCTCTTTCTTTTAGATGTCTGTCTTCATACTAACTTGCCTTCATGTCCATTGCATATTTGGCATTGCTTCCTTGGAAAGAACAGGTTGCTTGGACAGGGAGATGAATTGTTCTGTGCAGCAGCAGAGGGTTCTGTGGTACAATCTTCTAAAAGGTATACCAAGTGTCCTGGTAAATTAAATATACAAATCGGGCAGGGGCATATAATATTAGACTTGAAAACGATGGCTTGGCAACAATGGGCCTTTCTGCCCTCCCTCTTTCTACTTTTTCCATTTTCTATTATCCCTTTTGTTTTCTAATTCATCTGCTTAGTGTGCTTTCCGAAAATGCCTTGGTGCGCCTGTTGGCGGACTAATGGTTTCACATATGTGGTTGCGCTTCTACCTGATTCCATAGTTACCTACTTTCTCGATTGCGGGTGCCAGTATGGAAGGTTGAAGATTGCTCCCCTAGCTTCCAAGGGTCTGCGATATACAAATTGGCCATGGTGCCCTGCCCTCATGCCCTGTTTACTATCAAACATTTGTCCAGTTAAAAAAATCAGATGCATACAATTTTATGGTTATTTGGTCCTTGCGATGGATAATATACAATGCATATGCTTGTTTAGTCATGATGTTCATATGCACATGCTTGCATCAGAAAAAGTTGGACTAGTGACATGGGCATGAGCAGTCAGTCATCCCAAACATCAACAGACCAACACGGCCAAAGGTAAAGATTCATACACTCTGCTCTTACTATGTTTACTAAACAAATATCCTTAGATATATATTCATCTATGGCATGGTGGATATGCTGATGTCATCTGCAATACATGGTTTACCTCTCGCAAGAAGTATCAACAAGTATAAGCGAGACATTGAATGAGCTGCATGTTCCGCAGACTAAGAGGTGTGGTTTCAAAACTCTGGCTCCATAGTTCATCAAAGTTATGCATCTACTTGTAGATTTATGCCAGTGAAAGAAGAATACCAAAAAAAAATAAATAATAAAATAAAATAAAATAAAATAAAAAAATGCACACTGCCATTCACTTTAGTTTTCCTGTTCAACAATTGTCACCAGGTCTAGAGTTGTAACAATCAATAGAGGGCTTGAACAACTGCCAAAATGGACAAGTGTTTCTCGGGAACATAATGGTCGTCTATAGCACCTACTTGGACAAGGCAAACAAAAGTAGATTCATTATGCGTGTTGACATGACAGACAAGGAGGCCATGATGACAGTGACACTGACTGTTCCTCCACAACTTGTCTAGAAACATTCAGAAAAGATATTTCTATGTAATGGGATATCCATTACAAATTTTAAACAGTAAATGACCGTGGTGATTGCGATCGAATTATTTTGCTCAACGAAACAAGCATTGTGGAAAAAATTTCCGTTGTTTGTTCAGAATATCGTTTCATCCCGGACTCGACCATCAACCAGCTTGCATAGAGAACTGATATTTACCCAATCAGAATGATTGGCGCAACTATCACATTGGCGAGAAAACTTGGCTCACAACACATTCTCCATATAAAGGATGGAGAGTCAGACAATGACAAGGCAATGGTACCGCTTTTCATATTCATTTTTGTCCTTTACTTTCTCATGTGCATGTATCTTGGGTAAGTTACACAAATATTGCATTGTTCCATGTTGCAGCTACAATTGTTCAATACGTATTCAAATTTGTTTTCGTCAATCGATCAACAATTGCATAAAGGGAAAATTCCACTTATGTTGTTAAAAAATATAACAAAGAAAAGGGATGTTAGAGAAAGGATCTTTCAGACAATCCAGGAAATGTTTGTAACAGAGTTGTGACCAGATATAGTAGAGGATCTGAAGAAACTGGCTAGCTCTACAACTGTTGTGTGTATACATCCACAAAATCATTCTCACTTTGCTTATAGAAATAGCCTTCAACGAATTTCTGTGGCCTGTTTAATTTTATTTTTATTTTTTAAGGGGAGGGGGGGTGGTGAAGTTGTGTATTATATTGTTGAATGTATTAATTCCTATGCTCACGTTCCCAGGTTGAAGGTGTTTTAGTTGCAACCAATGTGTACTCGAACCCCTTTGAACCTGTATGTGCAAAATGCAACTCTCCTGCTTCTGCCTCCGCTTTGATAAGTGATGATACAATTGACTGTCTGCGATGCAGTGAAAAATGTCCATATATATATGGACATTGCATCAATGGTGTCATTCGAACCATGGGAAACAAAACCATGCATTGTACGATTAGGCAACCTCTGTTACAAAATGTGCTTCCTAAGTTGGCAGAGTTGTCGTATGAAACGTATCTACAGAAAAAGGCAAGCAACATCTACATGCTGCGGGAGCTTCAGATACACAAAAACTTCACCTTAAATGAGGACAATGAAATTTTGCATATCGGCTGAAGAAGGGAAAAAAAAAACATATCAAACTTTGGCAGGAAACGAAAATACCTCATATGTCTTTGCAATATTTCTTGAACATCCACATGAATGTTCATCGGAATTGGCTAGTTGGGATTGTACGCGCATAAAATTGTTCGGTCCAAAAAATGGGAAGCATGGCAGAAAACCCCATATATCCCATGGCCCCGGTTATTTTCTACTGGGAACATATACTAGATACAAGAGAAAATGAATGCGACAACGTCTTTTCTTTCTATATCAAATTGTTTGGTGCAAAGGTCGATGGGTCCTGCTCTATGGAACCTTCTGGGAACTTTCTTGCGGCCTGTTTGATGTTTGGTTGGTTCTTGGTTGTGTGCTTCATCTCTCAATTTGTATACCGTGGAACTCCAACTATTGTTTGGAGGGTACATAACAATATAATTGAATTTTTTTGCCAGCTGGCTCGCAGATCCGCCTGAAAATTTGTATGGCGCTGTGACGCAAATGTAGTATGTGGCTTGTTTTAGAAGATTACGTTGATCGATGAAATTGGTAAAATTATTGTCCTGGAATTATTTGAAATCAACGAATATATACTATGCGAAATGCAATTGTGCTATCATATCAAGAAGAGGCTCTTAAAATTCAAATTGGTCGTTGTTTTGGCACTTTTGCTTAATCGATGAACTCGGTGAAATTAATGTCATGGAATAATTTGAAATGAACAAATATATATTGTGTAGAGTGAAATTGTGCTATCATATGAATAAGAGGCCCTTAAAATTCAAATTGGTCCTTGTTATCCTTGCGGTGATAGAATTTTAATAAAACTTTGTTTTCTTTCCTTCCTTTTTTTAAAAATAAGCGATTTAACATCCTTTAATAATTTAATGTAATTCAATTGTACAATATCAATATTTAATATTAATAATTTAGTATTTGAAAATAATTTTTTTAGATAAATTTATATAGGATGACCATTTGTAAACAATTGCAATCTTGAATCCGCTAGTCATGGGGTCCTATCGATTTGTATGTCCCGGAACTCCGAATGTTGTTTGGAGGACACGAGAAAATAGAAGTGCAATGTTGAGCCAACCAAGCCGCAAGTCCATATGTCAATTTGTATATCGCAGAAGTCTGGGTGCTATTTGTAGGACACAGAACAATAGAGGCTCATTTTTGAGCCCGCCAGGCCGAGAACCTGCGATCCAAAAAGTGCCTAAGTATGGAATGAGGGATCCACATATGTTGTATAAAATCTCATGTCCATAATTTATAAAAGTACATGTTTACCATGTATTGATCGTTTGTCGGAAAACTTTTATATCACTCGCCCGACCAGATTGTACAAACTTTCTTATCTAATTAAATTCTGCAATATCAATATTTAATATTAATAATTTAGTATTGAAAATAATGTTTTTAGATATGTTAGATAGTTGATAGGGATTACCATCCGTAAACAATGGAAAACTTGAACCCGCCAGTCCTCGAGTCCATCTGTCAATTTGTATATTGCAGAACTCCGAGTTTTAATTGGAGGACACAGAACAATGGAAGTGCAATGTTGAGCCAGCCAACCACAGGTCCGCTTGTCAATTTGTATATCGCAGAATTATGGGTGCTTTTTGTAGATCATGGAACACTAGAGGCCCAATTTCCAGCCCGCCAGCCCGAGAAACCACTGGCCAAAAAGTGGCTAAGTATGGAATGACGGATCTGTACATCCTCTATAAAAATTTCATGTCCATAGTTTATAAGAGTACATACTTAGTATGTATTACTCGTTTTTCAAAAAACTTTTAGGTGCAGAAGTTGGCGAATTCACGACTTCATATTTCACTTACTTTTATATCAGCAGCCTGACCGACTGCTTCTCCGTTTGATATTGTAATAATCAAATATAAACTGGCCCAAGTCCAATTGTACTATGACATGAACACGAGGACCTTAAAATTCAAATAATTGACAAGTCCGCTTGTGAATTTGTATATCGCAGAAATGTGGATGCTATTTGTAGGGCACGAAACAATAGAGGCCCAATTTTGAACCCGCCAGCCCGAGAATCCGCCATCCAAATAGTGGCTAAGTATGGAATTAGGGATTCGTGCATGCTCTATAAAATCTCATGTCTGTAGTTTTTAGAAGTACATCTTTACTATGTATTACTTGTTTCCTCTGAATGCTGTTTAGAAGACACGAAACAATAGAACTGCAATGTTGAAGGACCCAGTCCGCAGCTTCAACTGTCAATTTGTATATCGCAGGACTCTGGATGCTATTTGTAGGATATAGAGCAATAGACACTCAACTTTGAGCCCGATAGACCAAGAACCCTCAATTTGTATATCGCGGAACTTTGGGTGCTATTTGTAGGGCACGGAACAACAAAGGCCCAATTTTGAGCCCGCCAGCCCGAGAACCCGTGATCCAGCCCGAGAACCCACGATAAAAAAATGACCAAGTATGGAATGAGGGCTGTGTACATGCTCTATAAAATCTCATTCACATACTTTATCAAAGTACATACTTGATATGTATAACTCGTTTCTTGCAAAATTTTATAGGTGTGGAACTTGACGGATACACATGTTTAGTTTTCCACCCATTTTTATATCAATAGCCCGACCGACCTCTTGCTCGTTTCATATTATACACAATTTTTGGAACACAAGTTTCCGAATACATGGGTTTTTCTTTGAAATAAGATATTTCACATCCTTTTATAATTTTATGTAATTAAATTGTACAATATCAATAGTTAACATTAATACTTTAGTTTTGAAAATAATGTTTTTTGGTAGTGTTACATAGTTCATAGGGATTAACATCCGTAAACAATCGCAAGGTTGGGCCCGCCAGCCCTGGAGTCCATCTGTGAATTTGTATATGGTAGAAGTCCGAGTGCTGTTTGAACGACACAAAACAATAGAAATTCAATGTTGAGCGAGCAAGCCCGCAAGTCCGCCTGTCAATTTGTATATTGCGAAACTCTTGGGTGCTATTTGTAGCTAAAAAAACAATAAAGGCCCAGTTTTGAGCCCGCCAACCTGAGTACCCGCGATCCAAAGATTGGCTTAAGTATGGAATGCGGGAACAGTACATGCTCTATAAAATCTCATATCCATTCTTTCTAAAAATAGATTTTATGTATTGCTCCTTTTTTTCTAAAAAATTCTTGGTAAGAAAGTTGGCGGATTCACATATTCAGATTTCACTTACTTTTATATCACCGGCCCGATCAACCAACCACTTCCTTATTTCATATTGTACAAACCTCCTTGTCTAATTAAATTTTACAATATCAATATTAAATATTAATAATTTAGTATTCAAAAGAATATCTTTAGATAATGTCCAATAGTTAATAGGGATTAGCATCCGTAGACAATCGCATGCTCGAGGCCGCCAGCCCTGGAGTCCGTCTGTCAATTTGTATATCGCAGAACTCCGAGTATTGTTTGTATGACACAAAACAAAAGGAGTGCAATTTAGAGAGACCCACTCCATAGGTCCGCTGGACAATTTGTATATCACGGAATTCTAAATGCTATTTTTAGTCCACGGAACAATGGATGCCCAATTTAGAGCCCGCTAGTCCGAGAACCTACGATCCAAAAAGTGGCTAAGTATGGAATGCAAAATCTGTACATGCTCTATAACATATCATGTTCATAGTTTATAGTACATATTTAGTGTGTATTACTCATTTTTCTGAAAATTTCTAGTTTATCTTTTCTCTCTTCTTTTCCTTTTTGAAACGTGGGTTCTTGCATAGGTGGGTTTAACATTGCGTTTCCATTGTTCCGCCCCCTGAAACTAGCACCCGGACTTCTACGATTTACAAATTTGTAAACAAACCCCCCTTCATCTCGTATGTTTTCGCTTTATGTTTACTTGGTCCTTTTTCCAAATGTCTCATGCTTTTATATACAGAACCCTAGGTTCAGCAAGATACAAATTGCCCTCTCGCCATTGCGCTTCCGTTGTTCCCCTACACACAAACAACAACCAAAATTATGTGACATACAAATTGATGACCGATATTTGTCACTAAGATGCAATATGACCATTGGCCCTTCATGTCTCATGGGTATATCTTCTACCCTTCTTCTTTTGTAACCCGCCCGACCGCTTTCCATACTCAGGTATTTCTTGGAATGGGTTTCGCGGGTTGGCCAGTGCCTCGCCACAATTTTCCATCACCGCTGCCTTCGTACTTGTTTCAAGATATGCAATAATTAAGATTTAATGCTAGTAGTTCATCCTGTAGGAACCGTTAAGATTGTCATTAATTTCCGAAAGTCCGGAGACGATTTGTCATTACTATGAACTAAACTAAGATTTGCACGCAAGTATGTTATCCTTTCCAAGTATTCATTTCAAACACGATGCAATCTGTTTTTTGTGTGCCGGCGGGTTGGCGCTTTTAAGAAATTTCTAATTCTTAATCTCTCTTTGTCGTCATCGCTACCTTCACACTTTTTTCTAATTATGCAATTAGTGAGCTGTGATGGTGACAACTCATTTTGCATGAACCCTGGAGATTGACATTGATCAGCGAAAGGCTCAAGGAGATATTCCATTGATACACATTAAACCATAATTTGCGGAGGGTTATATTATCCCACCCCGATTTTAATTTCAAACACCGTCTTGAGCAAACACAAATTCTTGTTAAGTTGTGGCGGCAGTTTTGTCCAGATATAGTAAACACATTGGGGCATAATGTCCATAGGTTCCACTATTCCAGGGCATATTATTACTACTCATCTCCCTCCGCCCAGAAGAAAAAAAGGAGATGGTCCCTTGGTACACCGAGAGATATATCTCAAGCCAAAGAATTCCAAGGCAACCCTGCCTGCTCAGAGAACCTGCCCAGTTGCATTTATGGCTGGCGCAGAGGTTGATGTCATGAATTCCGAGCCGGAAGAAGATGATCTAATGGGCGATGATACAACAATGGATGATGGCAATGCAAAGACTCTTCCCACTCCTGGGCCCAAATTGAAATCAACCATAATAGATGAAACTTCCTGGCTCGGTGATGGCGGTCCTGACAACACCAAAAGGAGTTTCAAAAAAGAAACCGATGGTAAATGCAATAGCCACTTTGCAGAGAGAAAATAGGAATTGCAGAGTTCCAAATTAGTCCGTTCTGGGGGGAAGAGTTTCACTGTAAAGTAATGATCTGTTGATGCTGCTAGAGATATATTTCAAGCCAAAAAATTATTCACTTGCAGGACTAGTGTCCTATTCTCTGGATATACAATTAACATCTTCGTGAATCAGGTCCAAAACTCTCACTGCTGCAAGGCATTTTTCTACTAGTCATCTCCTTCCACCCAAAATGGACTAATTTGGGCCTCTGAAATTGCACGTGCAACCTGTGCTCCTGAATTTTTTTCGACTATGCAGAGGCAGTTTCAGCTAAGGGCTATTCCATTTTCCCTGCAATGTTTTTCGTCTTCTTCCTCACGAGAAGCTTATGAAAACTATCAATTTCAGCATAGGATGATTCATCGAGGAGAAAACTTTGAGGATATTGCATAATGCGGATCCCGTGCCTGTGTTTGTCGCAGATGCGTTCAATGTTTTGGCCTGAAGAAATGGGTCCAATTTCTAAGGATAGATGTACAATACTCGGTGTTTTTCTTATTTTCTTAAATGGATTTTCTATTAAAAAATAATTTCCTTGGACTCTTCGTTGCTGCTTCTTTTCTGGATTTAACGCCTGTTCTCATTGGCATGGTTCGGTGCTCTCATACTTCTTGGATATTGTGTTTACTTAGGTTATTTTTTCTAAGATGGAACATATAACAATTATATGACAATGTACCATGTCAATCCACCAACCTTTTATGCAAACAAAAAATGGATTACACAGTTTCAAACCAACGTTCAATTCTATTCGTAATGCAGATAGAACATAGCAATACCAATGTACAATCTTGCA
>ML792898.1:411968-423354 GCA_009831015.1 Picea engelmannii | reverse complement strand
CCACCTTCGCATTTCTAAATATGCAATAAATAACCTTTACTGCTAACATTTCATCATTAATCAACGAAAGGCTCGAGGAGATTTCCCATTCATAAGCATTTAACCAAGATTTAGCAGAGAGTTACATTATTGGCTCTAATTGTTCATTTAAACCATCATCTAGAGCAAACCAACGTTCTCATAAACCTATGGCATCATCTCAACAACATTTCTGTGGAGATACAGTGAACATCCTCGGGTGCGAGGACCAGAACTTCCAGTGGTCCAAGGCATATTCTTATTAATCAAACTCTGCCGCAGAGAACCAAGTAATTTGGACCTTCGGGATTGCTCATGCAGGCTATGTCCCTGAGGTTTTTGACTGTAAGGACCTGGTCTCTTGGTGCATCAATAAATTTATTTAAGAAAAAAGAATTATTCCACTGCTGGACCGCTCTTCTGTTTCTTTTTCACCTCAGGTCTTCCGCCAGATGCTAAGATTGCCGAAGCCAACATTGACATTCAGAGGAGAAGATTGCAAGCAATTCCTATCAAAGCATAATAACGGGTTGGACCTCTTGCCCCATTTTTTGGAAAACCCTCTTCTAGTTCCTAAAGATATTACAAGCTTTCAGGTTAGTTCATTTAGAAATCCATTTCGTGAAATTGCTTGGCTGTTTACAAGAATAAAGGGACAGGAGTCCACAACAACTGTTTCCCAGATGGCCCTTTATATTTTGTACTTCGCAGTCAACAAACAAGCCATTTTTTATTGGGGTAGATTAATTTCCCATGAAATCTGTTCCCAATTGTCAAGCTTCAAAAGGGAAAAGAAATGTTATATGTCGTCCTATTTAGTTTTTGCAATAACACATTCCTGTCAGTTTCCACAACTGTCTCTGTCCAAGAATGTCAACTGCGAATTTCACCCAGTAATGTTATGGTACCAGGCCTTGTGGAAGCACAAGGATTCCCACTATTTTTATGAGGTTTTTAATGGCTTCATGTCTGTTTTCAAAGTTTTGTTGTTAGGAGAAGATGCTCCCCGCATATCTAAACAGGCAACCAGTTTTTTGGACAAGAAGGGGACACTCGAACATTTCGATAATTACACCGTCATAAGAATTTTTGGCTCCACGGAACAACCTGCTCTCCTTTCATGTCACATTACAGATAGAATGTTTGTTGCAGAAGTAGCACGACAATATAGCTACTGGTTCCATATGTTGCAAACGAAGAAAAAAAAATAGTTCATTCCTCTGCCTTGGAAAGTAGGGGAGTTCGTGTTGAAAAACATCAACAAAATTGACGAATTCGTAGCACATTCTAGCATCTCCAACCTGAGATATGTTGAAATCATAAGAGGGTTCAACCCCTATAATATTTTTCGACAACATTTACAAACAATTGGCCTCGATGATTGTTTTTTAAATAAACACTTGCCCAAAAATAGAGACAGTGTCAACAACGGTCCTGCCTCTGATGCCAACGACGTAGACACAGTGCAAAGCTGCACTAAATTGTACACGCAATAGGGGAAAGGCCCCGGTGACAAGAGTGTTCAATAGGAAAATAACACTCCAAAAAGTATGACATCCCGAAGCATCGCTCCAACGGTCCACCACAACAACAAAGAAACTCAGAGTTCTTCAAATGGAGGAGGAGATAATGACCCTCCTCACTCTAAAATTGACAGTTCTCACAAGCTTCCAGTAGAGAAGAAGAGAAAAAAAAATGTGGGGCAGGCAGAAGAGCCAAACATTCAGAGTGAGAACATGGAACTTGACACTGATCTGGATAGCATGATCTGCTTCCTTGATCAGCCCGGAGACTCCATCCACCAGAGCCGTCCAATGGACATATCCGTTACCGAAAATTTTGACGAAGATTAATCCTTCGTGTTCCAAAGCACTGTTTTTGATAGCCAGTCCAAAAAATTGATAATTGAAAAAAAAAATGTTAAAAATAAGAAGGGAAAATCTCATTCATAGGTTCACCTTGCCAACATGCGGTCGTCTCAAATTTTTCAAATTCACACCGTGAGCGGAGAAGCACTTCATGATTCCATTGGAGGCATCGAGACCGAGAATGCCAGACTGTAGGACCGGGTCAAGGAATTGGAAGATGCTTTTATTCCTATGTCATTTCTTGTCGATCCTTTGGCAATAGCCATGCCTGCCATCCCTGGAGCCAACGTAAAAGCATCCTCCACCCTGCTCGCATCCTGTAAAGGATATGTGGAGAATAATATAAAAAAAAGAATGGACCTGGTTACTTAGGCGTAGAAAATATCACAAACCATCACTTCCCTTGGAACTAGGGCACATAGTTTGCTCAAACATTTGCAGGCTGAGTTAAAAGATGAAGAAAATTTCTTTTTGAAAATGGTCATTCCTTTTGGCACCATTGTCAACAATATGATAGAAACAAAAAGAAGAGAACAAGATCTTCCATCCAAAAACCAGATCGGTCAATTGAATGCATGTTGGAAAGAAAGAGTGAAGAACCTTCATCTCATTGTTCAGTCATGTGAACAAGCCATATCAAAAAAAGATAAATTATTCACAAGGCTATCAAATATAGACTTAGCCGGGAAAACCAACGACTTCCAAGACCCCGACTTAATCGCAAACTCCTTGCCCTTAACCAAGCAAGAGTTCGATAAATAGGTTGCTATGTTTAAGGCCTTGTCTCTGGAAAAGTTTTACAACATCCTTCAATTTGATCAAGCTCACGTCCACGACTGGCTAGTCAAATATTCAGTACAGAATGAGGAAATTCATCAGGCTCTCTGTAATCTTTCTATCGACTTCCAGGAATTAGAAAACAATCTTTTCAACATAAAAATCCGGAATGATATCAGCGTCGCCCCAATGAAAAGCTACATTGAAGAATGGCACAAAACGCAATTGAAGCAGGTCGTTGACGAAAGGCAACAGGAAGTTGCTAGGATTCCAACATCCATCAACGACATCATTGAAACCGCAGTCGTCAGCGACATCAATGAAATGGCAGCCGCACACAAATATCCAAAGGCCTCATATGTACCCTCACTATAAGTCTACTGATCACATCCTGCTTTGTTTATCAACCCAGTTATTCCACTTTCTTAAATACATATGTAGGCAAACACTTATACCTTTCCATTTATTTTTTTTGCAGGTATTGCACTCCATCTTCTTTCTACAATCTTGTTTCTTGTACATATTTCTCTAATGGTCCGCGAGAGCCCCAATCCCAGTCTACATGACAAACGCATTGAAATTCCAATTTATATGTAACAGACTTTAATTTTTTTGTATATTTCAAATTTTCCAGTAGTATGTAATGAACTTTTATTTTTTGACATATTTCAAAGAAAAATGTTTTCTTATCTCCTTTTACATTTCTGTTTTCATACATTCTTATCTTTCAACCGTCTGTAAGACAAATGCATTTAATTTTTATATGTAACAAACTTTTAATTTTCTATATATTTCAAAATAAATGGTGCTCTACATTGCAAGTGTCATTTACTTATACCCCTTGTTCACAAATGCATTTAAATTTTTATATTTCTTATCTCCTTGTAATTTTATGTCTTTATATATTTTTATCTTTCACGAGTCCATATGGAAAATGCATTTAAATTTCCAAATTTATTCTCCCACTGTCAACAAATTTGTACTTTCTTATATACTTTCAAAAAATAAATGTTTGTTATATACCTTAAAAAAATAAATGGTGCTCTACATGCCAAGCATCATTTACTTTTGCCCCATTTTCCGTGATATACATGTTGCACACAACATTTTCGTGATATACATTTTGCACCGAACAGTTAAGTCATTTACAATTTGACCCCATTTTCCACAATTTGCTTTCTAACCTCGTTGACAGGGACTACACTGCCACACAACCTTATTTTCTAAAGTAATTCACCAAAATTTAATAAGATAACATGATTTTACTTTAAAAAATATCTTTTTTTAAAAAACTATATAAAAAACTATTAAATATTTTTACAAAAATATTTTCAAATATTTATATAATTAGAATTTTAAGAATTAATAAAAATTATTAAATTTTTTACACTCTAAAAAAAAAAAAAACTATCCAAAATTATTAAATATTTTTAAAAAATATAATCAAATATTTTTATAATTAGAATTTTAAAAATTAATAAAATTCAATAGATTTTTTACACTTTAAAAACTATATAAAATTATTAAATATTTTTACAAAAATATAGTCAAATATTTTTAAAATTAGAATTTTAAAAATTAATAAAATTCACTAGATTTTTTACACTTTAAAATAAAATAATGATGAATTTGTTACAATGTAATTATGCTCGATGGTCTACCTTTCCTTTAATAATTCACTTTAAAATAATGATGAATTTGTTACAATGTAATTATGCTCGATGGTCTACCTTTCCTTTCTTGTATGAAAAATATCTCTTGAAATAACATATCCTTTTTTTATTACAATTAAGAATGTTTTTTTGGAATATGGGTAGAGACATATTCACCATCTTATAAATTAATAAATGTTTATTAATTGATATTTTTAATGTAAATTTTTAAAATTAAAATGTTTAAATTTTAATTTGAGATTTATTGAATATTCTAATTATATTTAGTTATGTGCTAATTAAGTTTTAGTTTATATATGTGTGTGTTTTTTTATTATATTATAAACAATATGTACACAGATTTATTTGCATGAGGGAATGGTTAGATCTATTCACAACAAAATCATCTAGCTAGGCAGTCTACCAATCTGCCCAAAGGGAAACCAAGCCAAACCAATATGCTAGTAACCTATAAAATGGAATATACCCCAAAAGTTGTCTAGGTCCTGAACTTCTATCAAATAACAAGGAAATTATATGACAAACCAGAAAATAGAGGAGAACAAAGGGAAAAAACCATTCATAATGATCAAGCAGGAGGAGCCTGAGTATGGGTCTTCGAAGGCCCTTCTCTAATTATCCCTAGGAGGTGCACCTCAGAGGTAGTTGCCTTGCCATCTTGTGGTATATGAATGCTTCCCCCTTCGTTTTGACTAGCCATGAAACAAGAGTGAGAAATAACTTATTATCTTCCTCCAAAGCCTCAATCCACAACCTAAATTTCTTAAAATTGGACTCCTTGGCAAGCATAGCTTGGGATACTGTAACACACCTGACCCTTAAGTACCCTTTCTAGGGATGGGGCATCAAAATTTTGGTTACTCAAATCATCTCAAATCATCTCTCCAAGATGATTCATCCTCTTCTACTCACTCATAGCTTTCTAATGACTCCTACCAGACTCTAATCCGACCTCTAGTTTACAAGTTATGGCTTCCAAAAGTCCTTCGGGCGCTCATTGGTTGAGGGCCACATGGCACCCACACGAGTCTATCTCGTTCGTACCATTTCCAGGTTGCTACCTCCCGCAAGGAAGGTCCATCCACCGTCCAAACCAATGACAAGACTTAATTCTCATCTAACACACAGGCTAGAGGAGAATTCAATGTTCGACAATGAAGGCCCCTTTTCAATTTCAGGCTCCTTCGAGAATTCAAGAATTCAGGATTCTAGGGGTTTCAGATGCAGTGTCGTGGGTAAGTTGAAAGGCCTGGAGGATGGAGCCACGTGGAGGGATTATGGGCTCCTTTAAAAGTTTGGGATTTTGAGACTCCAGAGGACATGTGTGCGGAAAAGAAAAGGGGCGTTCAACGCCGAACGTCAAATTCTCCTCTAGCCTGTGTGTTAGATGAGAATTAAGTCTCACCGTTGGTTTGGATGGAGGATGGAACTTCCCTGCAGGAGGTAGGAACTTGGAAATGGTATGAATGAGATGGACTCACGTGGGCACCACATGGCCCTTAACCAATGAGCGCCCGAAGGACTTCTGAAAGCCATAACTTGTAAACCAGAGGTCGGATTAGAGCATGGTAACAATCATTAGAAAGCTATGAGTGAGTAGAAGAGGATGAATCATCTTGGAGAGATGATTCAAGATGAACTCCCGAAGTCGAGATTTCTCGAACTCTTGAAGTGGCCCAGAATTCGGGACTCTGGGGGTTTGGGATGCAATGTCGTGGGTAAGTTGAAAGGCCCGAAGGCCAGAGCCACGTGGAGGGATTCCAGGATCCTTCAAGAGTTCGGGAATTCGGGACTCCGGAGGACATGCGTGTGGAAAATAAAAGGGGCGTTCATGCCGAAGCGCTGAACGTCGAATTCCCCTCTAGCCTGTGTGTTAGATGAGAATTAAGTCTTACCGTTGGTTTGGATAGTGGATGGACCTTCCCTACGAGAGGTAGGAACCTGGAAAGGGTACAAACAAGATGGACCCACATGGGTGCCACGTGGCCCTCAACCAATGAGCACCCGAAGGACTTCTGGAAGCCATAACTTTTAAACCAGAGGTCAGATTAAAGCCTGGTAATAGTCGTTAGAAAGCTACGAGCGAGTATAAGAGGATGAATCATCTTGGAGAGATGATTCGAGATGATTTGAGTAAGAAAAAATTTGATGCCCCATCCCTAGAAAGGGTACTTAGGGGTCTGGTGTGTTACAACTACAAACATCTTTGTATGTAATGTTAGACCCGAAATCAGGGACAAATGGGGTCACTTGTTCATCCACATCATAGTCTTGATATTAGGCACATATGACCTTGACATCCTCTTCGATGGAGAGAAGGAAAGTTTGAGAGGAAGGATCAATGGAGATTGCAAAAGCAATTGTTGCGACTTTTATGTCAAAGGAAACCTTAGCCGAATGAGAGGAGGCCTTGCGTTTATTTTCACTTCGCAGAGCCATGGATAAATCTATCCCAAAATCCACAGTGTAATCACCATACAACCAGAGATGGAATAGCAATGTTGAGCTCTCTAGAGAATAACAATATCTAACTTGCACCCATGTGACCTTAAAATCGAAAAAATCATCCATTCACATACTCTAAATCATAATTTTGTGTGGGTAATTCATTATCAGAAATGGAAATTGAATCCCCCGTTGTACCTACACCATCATTCAAACCTTTGCTCACCTCCAAAACCTTCACAACACACATGGGAAAGGGTTGTGTTGGGTCTTGTCACCAGGATTAATGCTTGAGGGAAAGTGCCATGAAATGTGCATGACTAGGCACATATCTTGGTGATCCGGCCCATGCACCAGAACCATCCCTAATGTCATGTCAAACACCCCATCCATGAAATAAATAATATATTTTAATATAATAATAATAATATTTTAATTAAATTTAATATACAATTATAAAAATATTTACAAATATTGTTTTAAAATTATTTAATTATATAATTAATTATTTTTTAAAAACCATTTTATAAGATAAAAAATCAAACCTATTTAATTTTCTTCTTTATTAATTTATTAGTCAAAATTCAAAAAAAAAATAAAAAAAAATAATAACACTTACATGAAAAACTATTGTCTTATACCATAAATGAGAATATAAATTTGTATTTAAAAATGAACATTTTACATATACTCATTTATATTATAAGTCTATGTCAACATGGCCATCCTTAAACTAAGAATTTAAAATCAAAATTCCACTCTAAGAATATGAAAGAAGTTTAAGTTATGTTAAGTTGATCATAAATGAGAATATGAAATTGTATTTAAAAGTGAACATTCTACATGTACTCATTTATATTATAAGTTTTTTATATTATAAGTTTACGTCAAGATGGCCATCTTTAAACTAAGCATTTAAAATCAAAATTTCACTCAAAAAATATGAAAGAAGTTTAAGTTATGTTAAGTTTACCATAAATGAAATATAAATTTGTATTTAAAAATAACATTTTTACATGTACTCGTTTATATAATAATAATAATAATAATAATAATCTATTTTTAAGGTTACGGCCAAGCCAACACATCAAATTGGTGTATAAGACCTCCTTGTTTGTGGGATACGGGACCTTCTTTTGCCTAGTGATTTGACTGGTAAAGTCTACGAAGATATACATACCCTACCCCCTCTGGATTTGAACCTATGACCTCTTAAGAGGAAACACATATTCTTAACCATTATAAATCTATGTCAATATGACCATGCCATCCTTAAAATAAACATTTAAAATCAAAATTCTATTCTTTGAAAAAAGATTAAGTTATGTTAAATTGACCATCACATTATTCCAAATATATCACATGTTTATAGTYGATAGTGGATTTTCTACGTGCATTCATTRATTTGATCAAAATTCTAATCGAATATTATTATTCAATTACAAACAGTAGTTGTTATTATTAATATGAGGTGACTTTTTAATATTTATTTATTTTAAAATGTTTTTTAAGATATAAATTTATGTTAAAATGGTTATCTTTAAATTAAATATTTATATTGAAATTATATTTAAAAAATATTTATAAAAGTTAAATTTGTAATTTGAAATGAAAAAAAATATAATTTATTTATATACTAAATATTATAAATATTATAAGAAAAATACAAAGAATTCTTTTTAATAAATATCACTAAATTTACAAGGGTAAATATATTATATAAAAGTGATATGAAGTAGATTTTGAATTTCATCAAATACATATCTTAAAAAGCCAATTTATAAAAAAAATATAAAGTGTTTATGAGCTTCCATCAATAAGAAACTAAATTAATCATTAAACGTGTAGTGGAATGAGTCTTGTAATAGTCCACTAGACTTGTAGCAAGATCTTGCACTTCTAAATATAAAAAACTTAGTTAGTATAACTACATAAAGTCAAATAATAATCGCTCTTTAGTTAGAAAAGTATAGGATGTGTTCCTAAATAGGGTAAGTCAAATAATAATTGCTAATTAGTTAGAAAAGTATAGGATGTGTTCCTAAATAGGTGATCTGTATTTTGTTTTATTACACAGATAAGTATGAGTCAACAACTAGATTGAGTTTTTCAATCAAGATAGTGTTAACAACAAAATTGAGCTCTCTAAAAACATGAGCAAAAGAGATTAAACTAATATAGGTAAAGAGTTTTCAGCGTCCACAAATATAAGGCTTGGAGATAGATTGAACATCCTACAATTCTCACTTATCCAATTTATTACGACCCGATCCCCCAAAACCTAAGGTTTGGACCTACCTCTTTCAACTGCTAGTTTTAGAAGAAGCTTTACAACAATAATTTCAATATAATAATTAGATCCCCCTCTTAGGCCAATCTTAAAACTAATGAAATGGGAATCATTAAAGAATAAAATGTCACCTATCCCACAACAAGGAGAGACAACTTAACTGGCAACATCAAAGTACCCCCAAGCCCCAAACTTGTCAATAGGATCCTGGCAGAGCTTCCTTTGAGGAATGATCTTTATAATATATTTGCAAGTGAAAAAAAAAGACTTAGCTTGAGAAACACACTAGAAAGAAGGGACAAATCTATCCTAAAAAATGCCCATATTCATAGCCAACCATATACCCCATGATACAATAAAAGGAAGGGCTCTAAAATATTTCAATTCAAGCTTCTTCTACCAATGCTTGAAACAATCAACAACAAATCCCCCCTACCAACTATATTTTACCCCATTCAAGATATCCTTTTTTTCCTATACCTCCTTAGAGTATGGATAGAGAATAAGTAAATGGTTTATATTTTCTCCTCTCTTCCATAAAGAACATTTGCTTGGACCATGTTTATTCCTTTTCTAAAATACAATCCATATAAATAATTTTTCATGATAGCCAACCACATGAAAATCCTTGATTTTAAAGGAGATTTGATCTTCCATAGTGGCTTTGAGCACAACTGAGGATCTTCAGGCCTTCCAAGGGCATACATGGATTTATATCCTAGTCTTGGAGCACAATACCCCAAAATATTATTCTTAGACCATACAACCTCATCCTTTACCTCTTTAATACAAACTTAACACATCTTAATCTTCCCTTTGTAGGCCTCCCACTGCTCCTTGTATTTCTTCTCCTTGTATTTCTTCTAAGCCTAAAAGGTTTTCCATTTCTATTGTCATTTCCAAATCATATATTTTTTTAAAGAAGTTACTTGAACCAAATTAAAGACACCAACCCTGTAAAAAGAGTTAATTAGGTTCTTAACAACTTGTAAGCATCTACTATGTGACACCCCACATTTTAGCTTTTAAAACAACTAAACTACACTATGGCATATATTGTTATTCCTTTGCTTATTATGTATTTAATTCAATTAGATTCATAAAACTATATATAATGACATGTGGGCTTACCTATATGTTATTAATGATGAAAATTACATTATTTTCTTAAGCATGCAAAATTTATAAATAATTTTCAGAGTAATTGATTAATTCCTCATCCCTTTCCATAACCCTCGATGGGTGAGAGTTAAGCGTACAAATGACACTCTTGAATAATGAGAGCATCAATTGTAGCTATTTTTATTAACAAAAGGTGGATTTTCTTTGTTGATGCTCCCTCTTGAACTCTAGATTTTCAACTTGGGTATTTGAACTGACTTGTGTAACCAAGTCATGATCACATATCTGTTCATATTTTTTGGGCACTGCTTTGCTGGTATTTGGATCATTGTCATCAACTTCCCCCATATTGTTTTCCATTGTTGTAAAAATATTACTATAACCAACTAAAGATAAGTGAGAAGAAAATATTTATTTAGGGTCGAAACACTTGGAAGCTTCAACTTCCTTTAAATGGAATGAATTTAATAATTCATATATTTCAGTAAAATGGGATAATCCCTTGACTGAAATGTTGGCAACATGGAAGGGTATGGAAATAAAATTTCCCTTCTTTTTATCAAATAAGGAAGACCAGGACCTGTATTGCCTACACACTTCAACGAAAAAATTCCCGCCACTAACAAAATTGGGAAGAAGGAATGGTCTTCCTTCAAAACCATATAGTCTGAAGTATGTTGATTCCTCTTTATAGACACAAATTCCTTTTCCTTTAAGAAATATAAAGATTCATGTGAAATTCTCTTTGGTAGTGTTCCAGTAAGGATGTATTGAAACTCTTTGACAATTTTTTCTTGAACCCGGTGTTAGGACCACACAATGTACCCTTTTTGCCCATACTTTTTGCCATTGTTATACCCTTCATCACCTGTATTTAGACTTATACTATCATTTCACCTGATCATTCCAAGGTACACAACGTCCTTTCTCATTACTACACGTTTAATTTGTTTTGCATGATATTTTACATCACTCTCGTACTTAACCATTGATTAGAAGTGCATAAGTGTTTATATCTGCAGAATAGTATTCAAGACCGATGCTGAAACACAGAGCTGTCCACGGAACTGCCACACAGTCTAAGGTCGCATATGCCGAAACACGGAGCAGCTACATAGTCCGGGGATGCAGATGCTGAAACACGGAGCTGTCACGCAGTTCAGAAGTGCAGATGCTGAGACACGGAGGAGACC
>ML792898.1:372566-393535 GCA_009831015.1 Picea engelmannii | reverse complement strand
ATAATTTCTATACATAAAATCATATCATAACTGAGTATATGGTAAAAAAATCATATCATAATTGAGTATATGTAAAATATTAATGAAGAGTAGAATTTCTACACATACATTTATAAAAAAGTTTTCAATAGACAATGATTTTTCAATCACCATTTAATATTATGAATTATAGGACTCTAATAATAAGTATAAAATTGAGTTATTGTATACATTGATTAATTTTAAAATTTTTTAAATATAAGTTGATGTTATTTTTTAATATTATATTAATTAATTTAAAAATAAAAAAAATATTTTTCAAATTTATTATAAAAATAAAATTAATTTATTTTATTTTATTAAAATTACATATAACTATATTTTAACTTAATATGTATTAAGTACTCACCAATAATATAATTTCTCTACATAAAATCATATCATAACTTAGTATATGTTAAATAAAATCATAACTTAGTATATAATTTCTATACATAAAATCATATCATAAATGAGTATATAGTTAAAAAATATTTTTTTTAAAATAAAAAAAAATATTTTTCAAATTTATTATAAAAATAAAATTAATTAATTTTATTTTATTAAAATTACATATAACTATATTTTAACTTAGTATGTATTAAGTACTCACCAATAATATAATTTCTCTACATAAAATGTTATGTTAAATAAAATCATATCATAACTTAGTATATAATTTCTATACATAAAATCATATCATAACTGAGTATATGGTAAAAAAATCATATCATAATTGAGTATATGTAAAATATTAATGAAGAGTAGAATTTCTACACATACATTTATAAAAAAGTTTTCAATAGACAATGATTTTTAGGTTAATGGGGAGTAACACAAGGACTCATACCTTTTATTAACATAATAGTTGATTACTTATACATTCATAAAAAAGTTTTCAATAGACAGTGATTTTAAGGTTAATGGGGAGTAACACAAGGACACATACGTTTTATTAACATAATAGTTGATTACTTATAGTGTAAGTAATTGTTTGGTCTTTTCAACTTTTTATAAAAAAAAAACAATAATTTTTTTTATTAATAATATTTCATAGTTGTTTTTTCATCCATGTTATTAAAAAATTCATTATTAAGTTAAACATTATTAAGTCAAACACACTTACTATTTGTGTTTCATAATTTTTTTTGTGACATAATTATTTTTTTTATAAGAAATTATTACTTCAAATTGTTTGATAAAATAGGTATACAATAACATATAAGCATCAATACAATGTGATCTTTATGTTAATGGGGATAGCCACAATGTAGTGATGTCTCTTATTAATATAATAATTAATTTGTTATAATGTGATTATGATCCTTATACCAACGGGGATAGCCACAATGTAGTGGTGTTTATGGAAATTTTTAGGGGTTAAATTTCACCCATTGGTTAATTTTGCATGTTTTTTTCCAAAATAAAGTCAATTCTTATGGCAATGGGGATAGCCACAATATAGTGGTGCCCATGAAAAATTTTAGGAGCAAAATTATGCCCATAAACTAATTTTCCATGTTTAAAAAACAAACTAACCAATTTCCATTATTTTCTAAAATAATTCACCAAAAATTAATAAAATAACATGATTTCATTTTTAAAATTGTCTTTTTCTTTAAAACTATATAAAATTATTAAATACTTTTATAAAAATATAGTCAAATATTTTTATAATTAGAATTTTAAAAATTAATAAAATTCACTAAAATTTTTACACTTTTAAATAAATAAAAAACTATATAAAATTATTAAATATTTTTACAAAATAGACAAATATTTTTTTAATTAAATTTTAAGAATTAATAAAATTCACTAATTTTTTTACACTTTAAAAAATAATAATTAATTTGTTACAATGTAATTATGCTCAATGGTCTACCTTTCCTTTCTTGTATGAAAAATATCTCTTGAAATAACATATCCTTTTTTATTACAATTAAGAATGTTTTTTTGGAATATGGGTAGAGAGATATTCACCATCTTATAAATTAATAAATGTTTATTAATTGATATTTTAAATGCAAATTTTTAAGATTAAAATGTTTAAATTTTAATTTGAGATTTACTTAATATTCTAATTATATTTAGTTATGTGTTAATTAAGTTTTAGTTTATATATATGTGTGTGTTTTTATTATATTATAAACAATATGTACATAGATTCATTTGTATGAGGGAATGGTTAGATCTATTCACAACAAAATCATCTAGCTAAGGAGTCTACCAACTTGTCCAAAGAGAAATCAAGCCAAACTAATATGCTGGTAACCTATAAAATGGAATATGCCCAAAAAGTTGTCTAAGTCCTGAACTTATATCAAATAACAAGGAAATTATATGATAAACCATAAAATAGAGGAGAACAAAGGGAAAAAACCATTTATAATGATCAAGCAAAAGGAGCCTCAGTATGGGTCTTCAAAGGCCCTTCTCCAATTATCCCTGGGAGGTGCACCTCAGAGGCAGTTTCCTTGTCGTCCTATGGTATCTGAATGCTTCCCCCATCTTTCTGACTAGCCATGAAACAAGAGTGAGAAATAGTTTATTATGTTCCTCCAACGCCTCAATCCGCAACCTAAATTTCTTAAAATTGGGCTCCTTGGAAAGCATAGCTTGGGCTACTGTAACACACATGACCCCTAAGTACCCTTTCTAGGGATGGGGTATCAAAATTTTGCTTACTCAAATCATCTCAAATCATCTCTCCAAGATGATTCATCCTCTTCTACTCACTCGTAGCTTTCTAACGGCTTCTACCAGGCTCTAATCCAACCTATGGTTTACAAGTTATGGCTTCCAGAAGTCCTTCGGGCGCTTATTGGTTGAGGGCCACATGGCGCCCACGTGGGTCTATCTTGTTCATACCATTTCCAGGTTCCTACCTCCTACAAGGAAGGTCCATCCACCGTCCAAACCAACGAAAAGAATTAATTCTCACCTAACACAGAGGCTAGAGGAGAATTCAACGTTCGACGATGAATGCCCCTTTTCAATTTCGAGCTCCTCCGAGAATACGAGAATTCAGGATTCCAGGGGTTTTAGATGCAGTGTCGTGGGTAAGTTGAAAGGCCTGAAGCATGGAGCCATGTGGAGAGATTCTAGGCTCCTTTAAAAGTTTGGGAATTCGGGACTCTAGAGGACATGTGTGCGGAAAAGAAAAGGGACGTTCAACGTCAAATGTCGAATTCTCCTGTAGTCTGTGTGTTAGATGAGAATTAAGTCTCACCGTCGGTTTGGATGGTGGATGGAACTTCCCTATGGGAGGTAGGAACTTGGAAATGGTACAAATGAGATGGACCCATGTGGGCACCACATGGCCCTCAACCAATGAGTGCCCGAAGGACTTCTGGAATCCATAACTTGTAAACCATAGGTCAGATTAGAGCATGATAACAGTCGTTAGAAAGATACGAGTGAGTAGAAGAGGATGAATCATCTTGGAGAGATGATTTGAAATGAACTCTTGGAGTCCCGAATTCCCGAACTCTTGAAGTGGCCCAGAATTCGGGACTTGGGGGGTTTGGGATGCAATGTCGTGGGTAAGTTAAAAGGCCTGAAGGCCAGATCCACGTGGAGGGATTCTAGGATCCTTTGGGAGTTCGAGAATTTAGGACTCCGGAGGACATGCGTGCGGAAAATAAAAGGGATGTTCATGCCGAAGCGTCGAATGTCGAATTTTCCTTTAGCCTGTGTGTTAGATGAGAATTAAGTCTCGCCGTTGGTTTGGATAGTGGATGGACCTTCCCTGCAGGAGGTAGGAACCTGG
Source organism: Picea engelmannii (assembly GCA_009831015.1). NCBI lineage: Eukaryota > Viridiplantae > Streptophyta > Pinopsida > Pinales > Pinaceae > Picea > Picea engelmannii. The sequence continues at coordinate 389,748 of ML792898.1, read as the reverse complement.
AAATGGTACGAACGAGATGGACCCACGTGGGCGCCATGTGGCCCTCAACCAATGAGCGCCCGAAGGACTTCTGGAAGCCATAACTTGTAAACCAAAGGTCGGATTAGAGCCTGGTAATATTCGTTAGAAATCCATGAGCGAGTATAAGAGGATGAATCATCTTGGAGAGATGATTCGAGATGATTTGAGTAAGAAATTTTTTGATGCCCCATTCCTAGAAAGGGTACTTAGGGGTCGGGTGCGTTACAGCTACAAACACCTATGTATGTAATGCTAGACCCGAAATCAGGGACAAATGGGGTCACTTGTTCATCCACATCATAGTCTTGATATTAGGCACATATGACCTTGACATCCTATTCAATGGAGTGAAGAAAAGTTTGAGAGGAAGGATCAATGGAGATTGCAAAAGTAATTGTTGCAGCTTTCGTGTCAAAGGAAGCCTTAGCCGAATGAGAGGAGGCCTTGCCTTTCTTTTCACTTCACAGAGCCATGGATAAATCTATCTCAAAATCCACAGTGTAATCACCATACAACCAGAGATGGAATAGCAACGTTGAACTCTCTGGAGAATAACAATATCTAACTTGCACCCATGCGACCTTAAAATCGAAAAAATCATCCATTTGCATACTCTAAATTAGACTTTTCTGTGGGTAATTCATTATAAAAAATGGAAATTGAAGCCCCCGTTGTACCTACACCATCATTCAAACCTTTTCTCACCTCCAAAACCTTCACAACACACATGGGAAAGGGTTGCGTTGGGTCTCGTCACCAGAATTAATGCTCAAGGGAAAGTGCCATGAAATATGCATGACTAGGCACATATCTTGGTGATCCTGCCCATGCACCAGAACCATCTCTAGTGTCATGTCAAACACCTCATCCATGAAATAAATAATATATTTTAATATAATAATAATATTTCAATTAAATTTAATATGCAATTATAAAAATATTTACAAATATTATTTTAAAATTATTTAATTGTACAATTAATTATTTTTTAAATTTTAATTTTATAAAATAAAAAATCAAACCTATTAAATCTTCTTCTTTATTAATTTATTAATCAAAATTTAAAAAATTCAAAAAATAATAATAACACTTACATGAAAACTATGGTCTTATACCATAAATCAGAATATAAATTTATATTTAAAAGTGAACATTCTACATGTACTCATTTATATTATAAATCTTTTATATTATAAGTCTATATCAAAATGGCCATCCTTAAACTAAGCATTTAAAATCAAAATTCCACTCAAAGAATACAAATAAGTTTAAGTTATGTTAAGTTGACCATAAATGAGTATAAATTTGTATTTAAAAATGAACAATCTACATGTACTCATTTATATTATAAGTCTATGTGAAGATGGCCATCCTTAAACTAAGCTGTTAAAATCAAAATTCCATTCAAAGAATATGAAAGAAGTTTAAGTTATGTCTATGTCAAGATGGCCATCCTTAAACTAAGCTTTTAAAATTAAAATTCCATTCAAAGAATATAAAAAAATTTAAGTTATATTAAGTTGACCACTAAAAAAATTTAAGTTATATTAAGTTGACCACAAATGAGAATATAAATTTGTATTTAAAAAATTCCATTCAAAGAATATAAAAAAGTTTAAGTTAAATTAAGTTGACCACAAATGAGAATATAAATTTGTATTTAAAAGTGAACATTCGACATGTATTCACTTATATTATAAGTCTATGTCAATATGGCCAACCTTAAACTAAGCATTTAAAATCAAATTCCACTCCAAGAATATGAAAGAAGTTTAAGTTATGTTAAGTTGACCATCATATTATTCCAAAAATATAAAAAATAATCACATGTTTATAGTAGATAGCAGTGGATTTTCTACGTGCATTCAGTGATTTGATCAAAATTCTAATCTAATATTATTATTCGATTACAAACAGTAGTTGTTATTATTAATATGAGGTGATAAATAATAGTTGTTATTATTGATATGATAGTTGTTATTATTAATATGAGGCGATTTTCTATATTTATTTATTTTAAAATGTTTTTTAAGATATAGATTTATGTCAAAATGGTTATTTTTAAATTAAATATTTATATTGAAATTATATTTTAAAAGTATTTGTAAAAGTTAAATTTGTAATTTGAAATGAAAAAAAAAAATACAATTTATTTATATACTAAATATTATGAGAAACACAAAGAATTGTTTTTAATAAATATCACTAAATTTACAATGGTAGATATATTATATAAAAGTGATATGAACTGATTTTGAATTTCATCCAACACATATCTTAAAAACTCAATTTATAAAAAAATATAAAGTGTTTATGGACTTCCATCAATAAGAAACCAAATTAATCATTAAAAGTGTAGTGGAATGAGTCTTGTAATAGTCCTCAAGACTTGTAGCAAGTTCTTGCACTTTTAAATATAGAAAACTTAGCTAGTATAACTAGATAAAGTCAAATAATAACCGTTTCTTAATTAGAAAAGTATAGGGTGTGTTCCTAAATAGGTGATTCGTCTTTTGTTTCATTCCACATATAAGAATGAGCCAACAACTAGATTGAGTCCTTCATTCAAGATAGTGTTAACAACAAAATTGAGTTCTCTAAAAACATGAGCAAAAGAGATTAAACTAATATAGGTAAAGAGTTTTCAGCCTCCACAAATATAGGGCTTGGAGATAGATTGAACATCCTACAATTCTCACTTACCCAGTTTATTACAACCCGATCCCCCAAAACCTAAAGTTTGGACCTACCTCTTTCAACTGCTAGTTTTAGAAGAAGCTTTACAACAATAATTTCAATATAATAATTAGAGCCCCCTCTTAGGCCAATCTTAAAACTAATGAAATGGGAATCATTAAAGAAGAAAATGTCACCTATCCCACAACAAGGAGAGACAACTTAACTGGCAACATCAAAGTACCCCCAAGCCCCAAACTTGTCAATAGGAGCCTGGAAGAGCTTCCTTTGAGGAATGATCTTTATAATATATTTGTAAGTGGAAAAAATGACTTAGCTTGAGAAGCACACTAAAAAGAAGGGACAAATCTATCCTAAAAAATGCCCATATTCATAGTCAACCATATACCCCATGATACAATAAAAGGAAGGGCTCTAAAATATTTCAATTCAAGCTTCTTCTACCCATGCTTGAAACAATCAACAACAAATCCCCCCTACCAACTATATTTTACCCCATTCAAGATATCCATTTTTTTGCCTAGACCTCCTTAGAGTATGGATAAAGAATAAGTAAATGGCTTATATTTCCTCCTCTCTTCCATAAAAAAAACATTTGTTTGGACCATGTTTATTCCTTTTCTAAAATACAATCCATATAAATACTTTTTTCATGATAGCCAACCACATGAAAATCCTTGATTTTAAAGAAGATTTGATCTTCCATAGTGGCTTTGAGCACCACTAGGATCTCCAGGCCTTCCAAAAGCATACATGGATTTATATCCTAGTCTTGGAGCATAATTCCCAAAATATTATTCTTAGACCATACAACCTCATCCTTTACCTCTTTAATACAAACTTGACACATTTTAATCTTTTCTTTGTAGGCCTCCCACTGCTCCTTGTATTTTCTTCTAAGCCTAAAAGTTTTTCACTTTCTATTGTCGTTTCCAAATCAAATATTTTTTTTGAGAAAGTTGCTTGAACCAAATTAAAAACACCAACCCTGTAAAGAGAGTTAATTAAGTTCTTAACAACTTGTAAGAACTTAAAACAACTAAACAACCATCTCCTGTGTGACACTCCACATTTTGACTTTTAAAACAACTAAACTACACTATGACATATATTGTTATTCCTTTGCTTATTGTCTATTGAACTCAAATAGATTCATAAAACTATATTATAATGACATGTAGGCTTACCTATATGCAAAAATTGATGTATGAAGTTTACGGTTTATGTTATTGATGATGAAAATTACATTATTTTCTTAAGCATGCAAAATTTATAAAGACTTTTCAGAGTAATCGATTAATTCCTCGTCCCTTTCCATAACCCTCGATGGGTGAGAGTTAAGCGTACAAACGACACTCTTGAATAGTGAAAGCATAATTTGTAAATATTTTTATTAACAAAAGGTGGACTTTAAAAGTATTGAATAGTGAAAGCATCATTCGTAGCGGTTTTTATTGACAAAAGGCGGACTTTAAAAATTAAGTGTAGGTATAAAAGTCAAGATGGTCATTCTTAAATTTGGCATTAATATTCAAACTTCATTAAAAGTATTCCTATTATTGTTTTTATTAATAATTGGTAGATTTAATCATATCAAATTTGTCATTGCATTTCCAGTAGGCCTACCATTTTTTTCACTTGTGTCTATCAAAGGTATTTCTTCTCTTATATACATTGGTTTGTTTTTTCAATTTAGTCAAACTTTTTAATGACATCTCACCATTTTCCTTACTGGTCTAGCATTTACTCGTAAGAATCATGATAGAGGAGAGATAAGCATGTCAATTTTCCTTAATAGTTTAGTATTTACTTGTAAGAGTTCTGATAAAGAAATAATATATAAAAGAAATGTGAAATTATTTTTTTCTCAATTGTCTTTTTTTTTTTTTTTAATTATTTTTTTATCTTTAGTTACTTATACTATTATATTTAGCATAAATTACACATAAATAATATATGTAAAATAAATAATTATGTCAATTTTTTTTTTTTTTTTAAATTCATTTTATCTAGATCTCTGAGCTCTTTATATTATTATATTTAACACAGATTATAATGTGTAATTTCAATTATAAGAACTTCTTCGATTATAAGTATAAATAAATTTGAGGAAAGCTTACATAATTCACATCAATGCAATATTTGGAAAGTTCTACTTAGTTTACTACATTTTATATGCAATGTCTTGGAAAGACATGTTGACATAGATCTTTAATTGAAGAAAGTAAGTCTCAAATTTTAGCTTTCAAGTGATAGATGCATTATGAAGTTAAATTTGATTTCATATTTATAAATGTAATTATGTAAGTATGAGGATTAATTTCGATTCCTCTTCTCATCATTGTAAATAAACATGATTGAATTTAGTGTTCCTTAATCTTTAGACTTGAAACACAAACTAGGTATTTTGAGATTATAAATGCATAAAACTAAATACAACAGACAAATAAGATGAAATATGCAAAATATACCATTGTATTATGATAATAAGAATAAATAAAACACCATTCACTTGTCCCTTAAGGTGGGGTGACATTTCATTGAGAAAAACTCCAAATACAACAATACTCGACAAAACATTCCATAGCCTCCTAGCTCTTTAAATATATTCTCAATAGAAAAACCCTAGCTACTTATGGTCCCATCATTAATGAGTACAAACTACCTAGTGGGCCTTATTTAATAAAGAGGCCTCTTTTACATTAAATAACTATCCACTACTATCTTATGGGTCGTATTCAAAGAAAGTGGTCGCATACAATAATTGACTAACTACTAGGTAGCCTAAAGTAGGGAGGTTAGGGTAGAACACTAACATGCCCTCCCCCTTCAAAATAAGCATTGTCCTCAAGGTTGGAGGTGAGGAAATTGTGGTAGAATTGTAGTTGGTTCCCATGTGGCATCTTTTGGCTGCATATATTTCCATTGGATCAATTCTTCTTATACTATGCAATTGAAACTTTATGGTATCCAATATTACTTTCGGCTGGAGCCAAAGGGAGCCACTTCTTCATCAAGTTCTGGTAAGTTGGTTTGTACCTTGCGATTCGATCCCATGACCTTCTTTTGACAAGACACATGAAATACTGGATGAATTTTGGAGTGGGCTAGAAGAGCCCACTTGTAAGCCACTTGTCCAATACAGTGGATGATCTTATAGGGCCCATAGAACTTTGGTGCTAGTTTCTAGAGGATTTTAACTTTGAGGTGATGTTTTTTTTTATAAGGTTGAAGATGAAGAAACACCCGATTTATTTATGCAAAAGAATGCCTTGAGCGATGTTAGTCAAATTGTTGTTTCATAAAATTTTGAGCCATAACCAAATTATCCTTACGTGTGTATAGAATGGATTCTCTAGTGTGAAGTGTGCTATCCACTTCATGAACCTTGGAGGTGCTTGCTAAATACTAAGTCACTGACAAGGGGTTTTGGCCATAGATAACTTCATATGGTGTCATTTTGGTAGGCCCATGATAAGTGGTATTGTACCACCTTTCTACAAGGAGAAGCCAATGTTCCCATTGGTGCATCTTTTTAAAAGTGAAGCATCACAAATAGGTTTCTAAGCACTTGTTTACCACATTGTTTTGACCATCTATTTGGGGATGATATGAAATTCTCATGTGCAAATGGGTACCCTGTAGTTTAAACAACTCTTGCCAAAATTTGTTGGTGAATGTGGGGTCTTGATCTGAGACAATGGAAGTGGGCATGCCATGTAACTTGAAATTTTGATCCATAAAGACTTGCAACTGAGGAGGGGGTAAATGGGTATGATAAGACACAAAATAAGCATACTTGGAAAGACAGTCGACTACCACCATGATCACTAATTTGTTACTAGTTCTTGGGAGTCCCGCTATAAAATCCATAGATATGTTAGTCCATATATGTGTTGAGATTGATAGTGGTTGCAATTCTAATGACATATTCACCATCTCACCCTTATTTCTTTGGCAAGTGTCATGAGCCACTACAAAATCCTAGATGTTTGTTTTCATGTCTTCCCAAAAGAATGAGTGCTTATCTCTTTCATAGGTGTTATAAAATCCAGAGTGACCCACTATAGGTGGTCAATGCAACTCCTCTAAGCCCCTTTTTTAAGGTATAATTATTTACCAAAAAAATACACACTTTATACCTCAATGCATATTGTTTCCATGCATACTCTTTAGGAGGTTTTGGATATTCCTGGAGCCTTTGGATGAGTAGAAATCTAGTGTCATTTTCTAGCCATTCTCGATGGGTTTTCTGAAGAGAACCTAGAATGAGTAAGGATAAGGCAAAGAGGAATCCATCCTCCTCATATTTCCTATATAGATCACCAACCATGACATTTTATTTATCCTTCTTATATATAATCTCATAATCATACCCCAACATCTTAGTGACCCACTTATGTTGCTCTAGTGATGATATCCTTTGTTCTAGAAAATACTCTAGACTATGATTGTCGAACTTGATATGGAAATTCCTCCCTATGAGATATGGGCACCAAATCTCAAGTACATGAAGGATTACCATCATCTCTTTCTCACATGTGGATTTACCCAAATTGAGGTCACATAGATGCTTACTAGTGAATGCCAAGGGGTTCCCTTCTTGCATCAAGATCACTCAAAGACCTCTGCCTGAGGCATCACATTCCAAGACGAAATTCTTAGTAAAATCCAACACTACTAATATTGGAGTAGTGCACATGGAATTCTTTAAAGTTGAGAGGGCCCGCTCAAATACCTAATTCCATACAAAGGAATTATTTTTTAGTAGTGAAGTTAAGGGAACAACAAAATTTCCATAAATTTTCACAAACTTCCTATAGTAGATTATAAGTCCTAATAACCCATGCAATCTCTTCAGGTTCTTGGAGCAGGGCCAATTTTGCATACCTGCAAATTTCTTGGGATCTACTCGTACTCCATCTTGACTTACAATGTGACCCAAGTATTCAACCTCTGAAGCCCCAAAATCACATCTAGAACATTTCATAAATAGTTGGCAGTCCAACATGAATTCCAAGACTGTATCAACACGCTCTGTGTGGGATTCCCAAGTTTTGTTATAGATTAAGATATCAGAAAAGAATAATAGCACAAAATTGTGTAGGAAGGGTCTAAATTTTTTATTCATGAGGTTCTAGAAAGTGGATGGAGCATTGCAAAGGCCGAAGGGAGTCATTAAAAACTCATAATGACCTTCGTGTGTAGAAATTTTTCTTAGGGATATCTACCTCTTTCATTTGTATTTGGTGGTATCTTGAATGAAGGTCAAGTTTAGTGAAATACTTGGCTCCATGAAGTTCATCCAAGAGATCATAAATAGATTTTATGGGAAATTTTTCCTTGATGGTCAACCGATTGAGATCCTAAAAATCAGTACAAATGCACCAATTTCCTTCCTTCTTTAAGACCATGAACACTAGTGATGAGTAAGGGTTGGTACTAGGATGTATACCTCCAACCTCCAACATTCCCTGAATGATATTTTCTATTTCATTCATTTGTGAAAATGAGTGCCTATAAGGACACACATTAGGTGGTTGACCACCTAGAATCAAGGGAATACCATGGTCATGCTCCTCGCATGAAGGTGGTAAACCCTAGGGTTTTTCAAATAGTTGTTGATGCTTAGAGAGGATCCATTGAAAATTGGGGTGAGTCATCTATGGGGTGGGGGGGGGTGTCCACTACTTGTATGACATTGAATTATGTATTAATGAATGAGTGTCCTTTATTCAATAACTTCTCCATGTGATGATAGGTGACAATTTCAAGGGAACCACATGCAAGCACCTTGAGGCTATGTTTTTTCCCTTCCTTAGTGAATCTTATGTATAAATCCTTGAAATCCATGGTGGTAGGTCTGGAAGTGAATAACCATTCTACCCCAAGAATTACATCACAACCACCCATTTCAATAGCAAACATGTGAGATTTGAGATGATAATTGCCCATTTGAAGTTTCACTTTTTCACATGGGCCGCCACATTTTTTCATACCCCCATTAGATATCTTAATTTGAAAATTAGGTATGACACATTATTGTAGGGATTTTGAACCCTACAGGAGCTGAGCTCCCTTAGGTTCTTCATATACCAAAGAAAAAAATAGAGACATAAACAAAGGATGCTCCTAGGCTTGATAGCATGTCATAACATAGAATCATACCAATTATCTATCAATGAATACATGAACTTACATAAACAATCAAGTATAGGGAAACATCCAACATATCTTCTATTAATCAAATAAGCGATATCACAACTTACATATGTCCTTCTTCCAAGCTCCTTGCCCAAGCCTTGCAACCAAATCGCCAGAGTAACCTTGCTAGTTGTTTCCCCACTTTCTTCCATGGGAAATGACTTAGTTCTTATAGGGTTTTAGGGATAAGGCAATATAGTTATTAGGATAATATTCTCGAGCTCATAATGGAATCCTTCTCGAGGATAAACCCCGAGAAATCTGTGGGAGGTCTTATCCATCGAAACCAAATCCATAAATAGGAGCTTCTAAACTTGGTCGCTCCCTAGAAACATAAACAGAGTGATCAATTTCTCCTTGGAAAGCCAAAAGGAGCGACCATCCCTTTTGGTCGGACCCTCAATGAAGGAAAACGGTGACCAAACCTTTTGGTAGCCCCCTCAATGAAGGAAAAAGGTGACTGAACCTTTTGGTCGCCCCCTCAATGAAGGAAAAAGGTGACCAAACCTTTTTGATCACTCTTTTAATGAAGGTAGGGGGTGACCAAAAAGAAAATCAGTTGAAAACCCAAGGAAAAATTGGTAGGTTTTAAGGGTTAAAATTAGAGGTTTGTAGGGGATAATGACCTAGATATTAGGTGATCTTTAGGTGATAATAACATAATGATTAGGTGGAAAATAACAGTATAAAAAATTCCCCTTAATGTGTGAGGTTAGTAGAGGTGTCTGATGGCCGAAACACTTTATAAATCAAGTCGCGCAGCTGTGGGAAAAGAAGCTTGGAGAAGAGCATCGTCGGTCCTGAAGAAAAAGATCCCTGAGGTGGGAATACCTATGATCGGTAAGAAAGACAAGAGCATATCCACCATAAATACATTGTGGATCCATGAATGAAAAAAGTAATGGGATGATGGCCACAAAAAATACATCGTGGATCCATCAAGAACCGATCATGAATCGATCATGGCCAAAAAAGTATACACTCTGATCCATGCAATACACAAGTGAAATCATAGCCACGATCAAGAAAAAATGTGGATCTATGTCAGATCATACAAATCAATGAGATGACTCAATAACCTAGAAATCTGTGAAGTGCTCATGAATATTCTCCATCACATCTTGGGAAATAATATCATTTAACAAGAGTGTGATCTTTTCCAAGGTATTAGTCCTACATCCAGATGGTATGAATCTACGATATGTGAATAAAGGAGTTGATGTTGAGCATGGTAGAAACCGTAGGACTACTGGTCATTAATGTATACCGTTAAGAGACACGAGGGAATCCACCGATGGTGATGATGGAACCCAAGATACCTAGTAGAATATACAAAGTGTGAATAAAGGAGTTGACATAGAACACTCGTAGATTCATTTGACAAGAGTCAATAATGTAAACCCATCCTCGAAATGCAAGGAGACCTGCCACTGATGTCTGCAAGTCCCAAGGTATTAATGGCTTTCTAGATTTCACTCCTGGATAATGTGTTGTAGTCGACAGGGTGAAATCCATTGAAGGAGGGACTTGATGTATCCCCCATCAATCGACACAAAAAATGTAAATATAGATGACATGGAAATCATAATAATAGAGCGCAATTGACACAAGGATGGACGAGAGAAAGAGGAAAAAAAGGAACTGTAGGTGGCCAATGCAGGGAAACTTGCCTTGAACAAGTATGCACAACAAATAACTTGACTCAACAACATTAACTCAGAATACCATAATAAATAATCATGGACCTATCAGGTGAACATGACACTCGATGGAAATGGTGGTAAAAGAGAGAGAATGGATGACCCGACTATTATATATGATGATAGAACAAGTGCCTTGTTCAAGGGCGACTCAAAGTAGTGATTGCTGCTAGATAATGAAGGTAACAAGACGGAAAAACCCTCTAAAAATTCTCCACCATGAGCGACGAGTACCTCTTTTTAGTTTTACGAGCTTAAGGAGGATAATGAATGCTCGATATATCTTATCTAGCAATGATTCCCTCGACATATTTTTAACGAACCTAAAGAAGGAGGGGTTTGGTCCCATGTGAGTCCTTCAATGTTTGGTTTTACATGTCCAAAGAAGGTAAAATCGATGGTATTTTCATGTTTAGAGCGTCTGAAAAGGTCGTAAAGAAGACTCCATAAGGAACTTTTTTGTAAAATTAGTCTCCAGGGTTCGAAAAAGTATAAAACGATACCTAGGAGAAGTCTCCTAACCACAATGGATAGGGTGTTTCTTTTTCATAAATAGTCTGATGAGACCAAAAAAGAGATAAACTACCACTCAACAGACATTCTTTCTAATTCACTTTAACGAGCATGAAAGACAACAAGATCGCTTGACAATATTTTCATTTTTTAAAGAGTTCAAAAAGAGCTTAAATAGTTCTCCATAATGAGGTACTTTTTCGTAATTATTCCATCTGGACTAAAAAAGGGGTAAACTTATACCAGGTGGACGTGTTTTCAAATCCATATAACATGTGTGAAAATACAAGCTTACTCGACAATATTTTCTTATTTAAGGAGTCTAAAAAGAGCTTAAAAGAAACTCCAAAAGTTCCTTTTTCGTATAGCTTTTACGAGTCCGAAAAAGTGATAAAAGTATACTCGGTATCCTATTCTCATGTATTTGAGAGCATGATAAAGAACAAATACTAAGCTCGATAACCTATTCTCATGTATTTACGAGCATGCGAAAGAACAAATACTAAGCTCGAGATTGGTTTCATTTTTACACAAGCTTGAAACAAAGTGAAACTATGCTTGGGTAGGTTTCATTTTTTTGCGAGCTTGAAACTAGGAAAACTATGCTCAGAACTGGTTTCCTTGTTTTAATGAGCTTAAAACCGAAAACTAACTATGCTCAATACTTCCCAATGTAAAGTCCAAAGGTGGGTGGTTAGTACTTTTCCCCCATATTGAGAAGCTCACGGCTTAAATCCAAAACGATGATCAAAGGATGGAGACATGGCCCCCAAGCTTTGTTCAACTGCCAACTTTTCTCCCATCGCCAATTTCTATGCCAAATTAAATTGATGGATACTAATAGGAAAATGTTCACCAGAGGAAGAAAAAGGATCAATTGTCATAGGCAGATGAAATGAAGGTTCAATTACGATTTCTTATTAAATCCTCAACTCAATAGGAGAGGAAACCGTTTCATTTTTTAACGATCTTGACACAAGAAAAGAACTATGCTCGGTGATCGGTTTCATTTTTTTAACAAGCTTGAAATAAAAAATAAACTATGCTCTTTTCTGGGTTGGATCCCCATAACACTGTTTCATTTTTTAACGAGCTTGACATAGAAATGGGAACCATGCTCGTAGGGGTCTGTTTCATTTTTTAACAAGCTTGACACAGAAATGGGAACCATTCTCATAGTGGTCTGTTTCATTTTTTAACGAGTTTGACACATGAAAAGAACTATACTCGAGGCGATCATCTTAATCATGGCTTCCAAGAGGATAATGATTTGGAAGGAATACATGTCAAGGGACAAACCTTGATCATGGCTTTCAAGAGATCTTTGCTAGACGGAAGAACAACACTTTGGAAGGAATACAAGTCGAGGGGTGCGATAGGGGTAGGGATATTAGGCTCTAAAATCCCTATTGAATAGATCACCATGTCAACTACTGGATCTAAGTCAGAAGAAGGGAGATATTCCTTCTCATTCGGAGTTGAATGCATGGGAAAGGTTGCCACATAATTAACCTACGACGGGGTGGATGATGTTGGCATATAAGGACCATTTAGGGAATACTGATGGTTGACCATCATATTATTATAAATAATAGGTGTGCTTGTTTAACCATAGACAATATAGCAATATTGTCACCCAACCATAGGCCGAAGCCACCCCCAAGCACCTTAACCTTGACAAAGAGAATAATTATGGAAGCAAACCCTAGGTCCAAAAGCCAATCAAGGTAGCATACCACTCTCCAGAGCTAGTGTGCTGAGAAGAAAGTACAAACCATAACCAAGAGAAAGTCCAAGCCTAAAACCAAAAATACTAGTTGCAGTAGCTGCAACTGTAACTACTCTCCAAACTTGCGCACATACTGAATTTATGCAGTTGCAAGCTGTGTGTGTCCAAATGAGCTCTGGAATCCTATATTTATACTGATCTTCCTTAGTTGTCTGGGTCGACTTCTCTTTTTGGAGGCTAGACACTCACTATTACTTATTCTCTTTAGTCGACTTGTCTTCTAGGGTTATGTCTAAGGATTTTAGGGTTTCTCTTGCTTCCAAGAATATTCTAGTCTTGTTAGGGTTACACGTGGAGGTTAATACCTCCCACAACTACCAAAAATATCAACACTCCCTCCTATCTAGGGAGGTATTGAAAGCAATGGTCTTGAGCACAAACATACCATTCGACTAGTAGCATCATCATAGCCACACAGGCTATATCATGATTAAATCACGAGCACCATCATCACTATCAGTATCATCTGATAGCATCAACTACATCATCTCTTGAAGCCATACTCCATATGAGTAATCAAGCATGATGTTGAATAAGTCACTCACTCTACAGAGTGATACAATAACTATTCTTCTAATCTAGACATATGTCCTAGAAGAATAATTGTTCCAACATCTGTTGGAATCCACACCATGGGCTACAAGTAATATTCTTCTAATCTAGACATACGTCCTAGAATATCTGTCCCGGACCATTTTCCACCTGTAGAATATATGTCCACCAACACACTAACTATCCATATAGTTGATAATCATTTCCAACACTATTGATAGTCTTCATGGAAATCGGAACAATGGCATTCAATAGAACACAACTGTGTCTATCCAGAGTAGTACACAACTACTATCCAGTGGTACACAACCACACCAAGTAGCACATGACTATTTAACCAGTGACGCATAGTCACAACAAATGAAACACATCCACCACAGTGGCATACAACTACTTTCAATAGACATAGAGTCTCCACAGTAATCATATCATCCGATATCAACCTACATAACAATATCATGATACAAACTGAGTCATCTAGGCCATTCTTCCACTCACATATGTGATATCTGGAAGAGCACCTGCCCTCAGGAAGTAAAACATCAGCCATGAGCTATTTGGACTATTATTCTCAAGCATAGAAGAATAAATGTCCCTGATTTCTGAGCCTTGACCATTCACCTAACTGGGCCATTCCTCTGACACTAATCATAGTGCAACCTGGAGAGAATGAGTCTTCCTTAGGGAATGCCTATCCTTGATTGCTGAACCTGGACCATTCACCTAACTGGGCCATTTCTACGACACTAATCATAGTGCAACCTGGATAGAATGAGTCTGCCCTAGGGAATGACTACCCGGACCATTTCCTAATGGAAATGATTGTCCTACACCAACCTCCAAAACAAACCATTCTTCGAAACTTCTCACAATTGTGGACTTCAAAAGAATGAATGCCTGACGAGGCAAACCATTCTACTTGACTACTTCTCAGAGTGACTTCCAAGAAGAATGAATGTCCTAGACCATTCCCCCACGCTAGAAACAAGGGGAATCACTGTCTATGGTACATCATCAATCTATCAGACCATTTTAATTATTCAAATGACTGTCCAATCTAGACCATTTTTCGAACTGGAAAATGCATGTCCGTCAAAAATATCAAACCACTTTCCAAACTGGAAAGGAACTAATCATCCTGGACCATTTTTCAAACTGAAAAATTACTATCCATAACATATCATTTCTCCCTCACAACCTGGAAGTAATCTCTTCCTTTTTCAATAAGGAATTTGTCTCCACGAGCCCCAACTTGTTTCTTAAGTACGCAAAATTTTCATCTTGGACAAAGGATTTACCAAAATATTTTCTATCTGCTCATCTGTGGAGATATATTGGAGAACCACTTCTCTTTTCTAAACTTCATCATGAAGAATATAATGCTTGATCTCAATGTACTTTGGTCTGTCATGGAACATTGATTTTCTTTGAAGGATTTATATAGCTCTGATCATTACAATATATCATGGTCGAATTCAATGCTTTTGTTTCCTGCTAGCTCATGATATCGTGGCAAAGCTCAAACTGAAACATATCCAAGTATCACTTCTTCTGTCATCAAGAGAGTTTTCCATGGATTAACAATCCATCATCCCAGACTTTTAAGTAACTATTCTGATACACTATCTGTGTCATAGAAAGTTTTCACCATGCTTTTGTTGTATATGAGATACTCAGCATCAAGTTGTTTGAATCCATACAAGGTCTTCTTATATCTACATACATGGGTCTCTTTCTGGTATAAGCTTCTTTCTTACTTGCTTTATTTGGGAAGAACACTATTTTACATGTAAATTCCAAGCCATGGATACTGGTGAGCTGTCGTTATAGTTTTTTCCCCCTCCTTCTGGAAGAACCTATGAATCTCGCAATGCTTCCATTCACAAGTCTTTTTCACATTTTCTTACATACATTGTTCTTTATCATAACTTCCATTTCTTCTTCTTGATTGCTTCTAGTGGGTTCAAACCAAGCCGGTAGTCTTGTGATTCTCGGTGTAATAAATGGTTGTTCTAGATTTTCTTTCTTTCTTGGAATCTTCATGTTCTTCTTCATGTTTGTCTTTAGCTCTTGGGTCCATGGAGTCTTCTGTATATTCCATGCCCTGAAGATTCCAACTTCTTCCTTTCATCATAGGATCATGGATGTAGATGGATAACTAAGGATACGTTAAGGCTTCTTTTCGATCATGGCTACTACTTTCAATGGGAACATGGACATATACTTCATAATCCTCAATGGATCATATCATTTAGGATTATCTCCCTCCTAATCCTTGTTTCGTGTATGAATGCATGCTCTTCTTTTTGGAATTCTATAATCAACTCCCTCTATCTAAGAGATCCCATGCTTCCGTCTACATCCTTATTGCCTTTTGGAAAGTGTCACAAGTATTTTTCCAATTTCGTTTTGATTGATAACTTCTTTATGTTTTGACTTCTTCTGGGTCTCTTCAAGTTTGATTCTAATTTCGACTTATCTAGTAGTTGTTACTTATATAATAGCTTCCACATGAATTGTTACCAAGGATTACCAATGTACTTCATCTTTTCAGATACATTACTTGACTAGTAATCATCGTAATAATAATCCTTATCTTGTTATTCTTCCATAGGTGTTGTTTCACTGACCATCTTATCTTCTAAGAAATATATATACAAGGACTATATAAACATGGTATGTACAAGGACTATGTTATAGAAGAATTTTGTTACCTTGACTAGAAGAAGAAATCTACTTCATCTTGTTTGACTTTCTTTGAGGGTTCCTTTTCTTCGGCAACTATTGCTTCGTGTGTTTCCTTCCTTTTCTTTAAATCGGAACAATTATTCTTGTACTGACCATATTTTCGACAGTTGAAGCGTTGTATTTTTTTGACATATCCTTCTCTTGATTTGGTTTCTTCCTTGAGTCAAACTTCTTCTTATTCCTGAATTTCTTGATTTTTCTATGAAGGCTTGATAATCGTATTTCTTTTGGGATTTCTCTTTTGTGATAATACTTGATTCTTCTTGTGCACAACAAGTCCAAATTTCTTCAAATGTGAGATACTCCTTTCTTGTGTTCATGCTTGCAGAAAATGCATCCCATGTCTTGGGAAGGATGTTGAGTAGTATATTTACTAATTCCTTGAAATGATTTCTTCAATAGCTTGTAGTTGATCTCTTAACTGAGAGATTCTCACAAAGTATGATGTTATGCTTTCATCATCATTCATTTTTCATGTCACAAAGCACATTATTCATACTCATTACTTGTCCAATGTTTTTGACTGAGAAGGGATTAGTTAGGGCATCATACATCTTCTTAGATGAGTCAAGATGAGAGATGTAGGGTATCAAGTGGTCTTTTACAGATTCCACTATGATACTCATGGCATTGATGTCATTTTCCTTGAACTTCTCCATAATTGCAATGTTCTGAGGTTCCTTCTCTTTTCCTTCTTCAAATTGTGGTTCAACGATCTTTCTTTTCACGATATCCAACACTCTATTCTTGGCAAGGATGAGGTCAATCCTTTTCTTCCATGCTCTGAAGTTAGAAGCCCCTTCTAACTTGTTTTCTGACTTCATAGAGTAAGTTGTTGTAGGAAAATCTGTCTGCGGACAAGTAGATCGACCTCTAAGGCTTGACCTTAACCCTAGACAGAAAAGTGCTTATCATGGACACTGAATTTCTTTCGAATCTATCTAAGCCTAACGCATGA
>ML792898.1:320076-346481 GCA_009831015.1 Picea engelmannii | reverse complement strand
CTCTCTTGCCCAAGCATGCTTTCTTTTATGGGAGAAGGTCATTTGAGGAGGTTCTTGAACTTCTGTTATATCATGATCTTCAGGAGTCTCCTCATCAGGGGAAGTTACGACTTCCCTTACAGGTTCTACAGTTCTGGGAACTTTCCTCATGGATTCTGTAGTCCTGGGATTTACAGGTTCCTCTTCATATACTTCTTCAAGTTGGCATCTTCTCAATTTCTTAAGTGTTTCTTCTTCATCAAAGGTCACGTCCCTACTGATCTCAATATTGCGGTGACCAGGTATGTAGATTTTGAAGGCCTTGGAGACCCCACAAATATTCCCTTCTTTCCTGAAGGGTCCAACTTGTTTCTCTTTTCTTTAGGTATATGAATAAGCAATGTATAGCCAAGTATTTTTGAGATGGCTTACCTCTGGCTTCTTTCCGGTGAACATCTCTTCTGGTGTCTTGAGCCCAAGTGCACTATGGGGCAATCAATTCTGCACATAAACAACTTTCATTGCTGCTTCTACCCATAAGCACATAAGAAGATCTTGATCTTCACAACTTTCAGCATGGTTCTGTTCTTCCGTTCAGCTACACCGTTTTGTTGGGGATCTTGATCCCAACATCTTTGCATAATTTCACGAACTCTTTTGAGGTGTATTCTCCTCCATTATCTGACCTGAGTATCTTAATCTTCCTTACAGAAAGGTTTTCTATCAAGGCTTTGAATTCCTTGATCTTGTTGAACACTTCAAATATATCCAGGTCTTTTACAAGAATAATCATTAATGAATGATACATAGTATACATACCCATTAATGGAGGATGATGGCATTGGGCCACACATGTCTGAATGAATGAGTTCCAGTACTCCTTCTACTTTGCTACCCCTCTTTGGAAAAGGGTTCTTGATATTCTTCCCTTGCGCACATCCATTGCATATGCCTTCTTGATCAACCTTGAGTTCTGGTAAACTTGTGACAGCTTTGCATATGTATGGTAGCACCTTGTAGTTGATGTGAGCTAATCTTCTAGAGTTCACATGGATTCTTCAATAGCGTGGTCATGGAAGCTTCTGACTGACCCACCTTCTTCTTTTCCACTGATGATTGCTTCATTCATGATCTCTCCTTTAGCACGTTGCCTTCTGTAACCTTCTCTATAGCTTTCGCATGTGACCTGGAGCAAGGTCAACAAAACAACAAGCAAGAATAATATCCTTCTGATAATATAAAGTAATAACACAAACGATCATCACAATAGCTCCTTTAGAGCTATCACTTATAATCTATCTGAAGCAAAGATTAAAGGTAAGAAATACAATACGAAATGAGGTCAACACTCTCATAGTGTTGTGACCAAGCATTCTTCCATGGCAATCTAAAACTAACACACAAGGTTTCTCCTGGAGGAGATGTTAGTTGTATCACGCAAAGCATATACCTCTATATTCTCACATGCTATCAAGTATAATACTTTACGATGATTTCTATCTCAACTAAATTCATCAGCTTGTCATGTGTACCTTTGAATCTTGATTAATCAAACCTGGAGCCTTGTCCTCAAGAGTGAGTGCTTGCTTTTCTTCCAGGTCACCTTCACTCAAATGACGAGTGCTTTCTTCAACCTGTCTGTTGTACTAAGACAATACGCTATCTCTCAGATAGAAGGTTATGTTAGAGGATAAGCTCTATGATCAACTTTTAATTCTTCTAATAATTTGATCATAGCTTCAACATGCAACATTGATCAAGATAATTTCATAACAAATAGATGCATATTAGAATAAACACACCTGGGTTGCATCATTCCTCTGAATGTGTTGGATCTTGAGATCCTTCTGAATCTATGGCAAGAGATCCCTTCTCCTGCAAATACTCTTTAGGGTTTAACCATTAAACATATGTGAGTACATACCTCGGATAGCATTTGTAGGTAGTGGCTCCATCTGGTAGCGGCGGTAATCATTACCAAAAACTTCAAGGGTGATTGTGACTGGTTCTACGACTGCAACTGCAACTGGTACTGCAACTGCAACTGGTTCTGAGACTACAACTGCAACTGCAACTTAGGGTTTTATGAGGAAACCTTAATTTTTCAAACTTTGAATTTTGAAATTCTGATCCAGGGGATAGATGCGCTGAGCTGAGGCGAGTTAGCTGGTGCAGTCGAAATTTTGAAAATCCAACTTTTACCCCCTCAAACTTGATCTGTGGATTTCTGGACTGGTGCTTCTGGTTTTCTAGTACTCTAGTACTTCTAGTACTTCTAGTACTCTGGTTTTCTGGTACTTTGTGAAACTAGGGTTTCACTTTCCGGGAGATCTAGCCACTGAAAAGGTGCGCTCAAAGTGCCAAAATGATCCTTGGGGGAGGGTGCAACTTTCTAGGTGGTTAGGGAGCTGAAAATATTCACTTTTGCAAAACCCTAATTTTTGGGTATGGTAATAGTGATGTTTTTCCTCTTGCGAAATATGCTTCCTTCAGGTTGGCTTTGATACCATGTTAATGTTTTATGCCATTATTATAGTTCTTTGCATTTCAATAGATAAGAGCAACATAAGAACAAGATCACTGAGAAATACACATTCACAAGAGACACAACATTTATCCTGGGAAACCCTCTAGGGGAAGAAAACCCAGCAAAAACTTCCTTATCATAAATTGCCAATACAATGTCAAGAGATAAATCAAACCAATACAGATAGTCCTCTCCAAAATATGCGCCACTCTTCTCCCTCTCTCCTTTGTCGGTAACAGATCATAACTTGTCTCTCAAACTGAGCAAGTGAGTTGTTTTCAAATGAGGCGCTAGCCTCCTTTATTTATACAAGTTCTGGCATGTGTGAAGTGTCTTTTCACTGGCAGGGCCGACTTCTTAATCTGAGTGGGTAAACCCACCTTTATTATATTTATGGGTCTTCTTATTAACTGCTGGGGCCGACTTCTTATTCTGCCTATTATAATGGTCTGTTGACCAATCCGCAAAAGGGGATTTGGTCCTAATACAATTACCGACATGATTAATCCACAATGGGGATTAATCCTATGAATAAAATAACAATAATAATAAGAATACTCTTCTCAGTTACATTATTTCAACACTCCTTGATGCTTACTCCAACGCTCCAACAAAGCGAAAATGTCCAACGTGCGCACAACCGTTTTCCATTCAGGCCAAATCCGCGTGTCAGGAGGACAAGGCCGACAGGTCACCAGGTATTTGAGCTTTTATTTTTTTTTGTTTGGTTTTAAATCACGCCGTTGTTCAGATTTAAGACAATATATTGCCATCTGTCCTGGTTTCCTTCGGGCAAGACAAACGATGAAACAATATTATAGCATATCTTCCTAGACATACTACACTTACCCCAATATGTGTTGGTTTCTGGTAAAATGACAACATATTTGGTGGCACAGTAAGCCTATATCTCTCTGTCCTTTTTGTCTCTATATTTTTTCCAATTTAATATAGCAGGTAACACCCCTTTTTTACTTAAAAAAAAAAAAGGGCATGGATATCTATAAATAAGATTCAACAATTCAACAATCTAAGGTGATTAATACATGGAGAAAAACTCCCTAGTATGGTCACCGATCTGTTGTAGGGATTTTGCACCTTGCAGGAGCTGAGCTCCCTTAGGTTCTTCCTATAGCTAAGAAATAAATAGAGACATAAAAAAAGCATGATCATAGACTTGATAGTATGTCATAACGCACAATCATACCAATTCTCTATCAATGAATGCATGAATTTACATAAACAATTAAGTAGAGGGAAACATCCAACATATCTTATATTAATCAAATAGGAAATATCATAACTTACAGATGTAAAATGAAGAGATGTCCTTCTTCAAAGATCCTTGCCCAAGACTTGCAACCAAATCACCAGAGTAACATTGCTAGTTCTTTCCTCCCTTTATTCCATGTGAAATGACTTAGTTCTTATAGGGCTTTAGGGATAATTCCATGTAGTTATTAGGATAAGATTCTCAAGCTCATAATGGAATCCTTCTCGAGGATAAACCCCAAAAAATCATTGGGAGTTCTTATCCATCGAAACCAAATCCATAAATAGGATATTCTAGACTTGGTCGCTCACTAGACACATAGACAGAGCGACCGGTCACTCCTTGGCAAGCCAAAAGGAGCGACCATCCCTTTTGGTCGCACCCTCAATGAAGGAAAAAGGTGACCAAACCTTTTTGTCACCCCCTCAATGAAGGAAAAAGGTGATTGAACCTTTTTGTCTCCCCCTCAAGGAAGGAAAAATGTGACCAAACCTTTTTGGTCACTCTTTTAATGAAGGTAGGGGGTGACCGAAAATAAACTCAGTTGAAAACCCAAGGAAAAGTTGGTAGGTTTTAAGGGTTAAAATAAGGGGTTTATATGAGATAATGACCTAGATATGAGGTGATATTTAGGTGATAATAACCTAATGATTAGGTGGAAAATAACATTATAACACACATACATAATAATGGGTTTTTCAAGCCACTCTAATATGAATAAAATTGTGGGTGTTTCCATTGTCAATAAAAGAAATCACTTTGTGGTGCTTGATGTAACCAATCAACTTCAAAGTTTGGGTGTAATAAAACTTGATAAGGCATGGATAGAAATTTGGGGTTCCTTGCAAGGATCTTGCAAGGTGTTTTCATCTACTATAGGAGGAGTTGTGTCATCCAATGTTGGTTCCAAGGTGTCTTCAACTAGAATGTCTTCCAAGTGGTCTTGCGAGGATACATACATTTGAAATAATTTTTGTTCTTTACATTTGTGCACTTTGAAATACCACTCATCACAGTTATAGCAAAGCTTGAGGCATTGGTGTTTTTACATCTCTTCTTGGGACAATATTTGGATTCTCAATGTTTGAGAAGTGGAGGGGCTATAGGTAGTTTCCATAGGAGGGTCAATGTGAGTAGTAAATAAAGGTATTTTGGTATAGGGATTGATCACCATCTTGGCTTATTTAAATATTTCAACTCTTTCATAAGCTTCCAACCATGTGGTTGGGTGTTTCATCATGACTTGTGCTCTAGTTTCCTCCTTAAGATCAGTGATGAAACCTTGTTTAAAAAAGGGATCAAGTAGGTCATCAATGTAGATTTCCAATAGCTCAAAGGCTGCAATAAATTCAATAATTGTGCATGTTTGGTATAATTTTTTTTGTGATCCCAAATAGTGAGTGTCACATTCAAAATGAGAATAAATGGTCTTCACAAACTGGGCCCAAACAATGTAGCCTCCATAAGATTTATAATACCATTGTCACAATTTCCAATTCTTTGAGTCTAATTAACCCCATTATGAGTTTATATAGGTCATCGGTAATGTGATGGAGAGAAAAATAGTGTTCCATTTCGGTAACCCAACCTAATTGATCAGAACCTTCGAACTTGTTCGTGTCCACTTTCGGAAAGTGGTGCAAGAAATTGTGATTATGAAAGGGTGTGTGGTGATTATGGTTACCTCGAAAGAATATATGCGGGTGTGAATCATCAATTGTTGAATATTCCCCCATGGGTCGATCCATGTGGGGTTATAGCCCATAGCCCTTTCTAGAGGCCAATAGTGACCCTGGCCATTTTTTAAGCTCCTCCTTCTGGTTGGCAAGCCGATGAGACATATGTTGGGAAATGTGTGAGGAGATTTCAACACTCTAGTGATTAAGTATTTATTGAAGCTAAGAAAGTTAGTATGAAAGATTTTGGTACCTATTTTGTAGTTCTTGATTGGTTGTCATGTTGTTAATATGGGCTAGGGAACCACTTAAGATCTAGTTGAACTACTATCGTTGACTTATATCAATATGATTCGGAGCTTGAGGAGAGTATTTTGTGAGGTATCACCAACAACTGTATGAAGGGTACAAACAATTGTTTTTTTACTAAAGAGATGTACCTCCATGATCAACACAACATAAGGAATATTTTGAGATAGTTCTCCCATGATGGTGTTGGAAGGACCCAGACTCTTTTTTGTTTTACATTGTTGGGAGTATTACTCCTAGTTAAGTATTACTGCACTGATAGAATTTCCAAATTCCTTTTAGATGCAAATATGTAGGAAGATCACTAGCCGACTATAGAGGCTAGGGTTTCCAGGGTCCTAAGGAAAAGGTGTTTCAAGCGCTATAGATCTCTAAATATACCAAAGGGTTTCCAACAATAGTACTCAATTAAATCTTTCATGACACTAACTAAGGAGGATAGACCGTACCCTGAATCATACTACATGATTCCTTGGTACATGAGAGTGATCTACCTGAGTGTTATTCTCGGTGTGCTATAACAACATGCTGGCCATAGGTTTAGGATACCTTAGGGTATTTGGAACATAATTCCATGTAGATGTATTCAATGGAACATAATTCCATGTAGAGCTCTGATACCACTTGTAGTGTTCCTTAACCATTAGACTTGAAACACAAACTAGGTATTCAAAGATTATAAATGTAGAAAAGAAGATACATGAGATGAATAAGATGATATATGGAAAATATAACCTTGTATTATGACAATCGAAAGAAAGAAAACGATGTTCACTTGTCTCTTAATGTGGGGTGACCTTTCAATGAGCAAAGCTCAAAATACAACAATACACGATAAAACATTCCATAGCCTCCTATCTCTTTAAATAGATTCTCAATAGAAAAACCCTTACTAATTGTTATCCCATCATTAATGAGTACCATCTACCTAGTGGACCTTATTTAATAAAGAGAACACTTTTACATTAAATAACTATCTACTACTATCTAATAAACCCGATTCAAAAAAGATGGTTGCATACATCAATTGACTAACTCCTAGATAACCTAAAATAAGGAGGTTAGACTAAGACCCTACCATTGATACTCAACTTATTTGTTAGACTAGCATAAAAATTTCCATTAATACACATTGAATTAATCCTAACAATTAAGAGATAAAAAAAAAATTTAAATACAACAATCACTGTTAATTTACATTTCCAAGTAATTAAACCTTATTAGCAGTTATAGAAACATTTTATTATTGAAGGTCTCATAATATGAATTTTAAGTGATCAAACATATATAACCTTGTATAGCGTGTACAATGAAATGTTTGATCCAAATGATTGACAACGTCACCCTATAAGTGATCCAACCTTTACTTATAATTATGTTATAATAAATTTTAATTGGTCAAAGTTGAACAATAACAAAATCCAAGTGGATCTTACATTTTTTAATAATCCCAACTTAACTAAGCCATCTATCTTATATGGAGTGTCTAGTGTCCCCATGTTATAAGGAGTCACAAAGTTTTCGACTAGATTCGCTAAGTCCTCTAGAAACATTACAACAAATAATTTAATGGTGATAGTCAAACTTGCAACGGTCCAAAAGGGACCCACTAAAGTTATTTTGTCAACGGTCATTCAATGATTTTCACCCAAAGTTTTAGTAGCCATACTTTTTGGACCATTGCTAACATTAGTTTCCAAAATAGAATTAAGGATGGGTTGGAAATGAACATTGCCAATTCAATTTTTTTATGTGACAGTTTCTATCTAATGTTCATAAAGGAAAATAAAAATAAAAAAAAATTCTAAGAATAATGGCAATGGTTTAGACCATAGCCAAAAGTCATAATTTAATGGAGATGGTCTATAACCATTGTTAGAAGTCCTAAATTAATGGTGATGGTCTATGATGGTTGCTAATTTAAAAGAAATGGCTCAAACCATTATCAAAGTTTTTTATTAAGTTATTACTTATTTATGGTTAAATTTCATAATCTCGATTCTTGCATTAGTTTTCAAAATAGAATTAAGGATGGGTTGGAAATGAACATTGCCAATTCAATTTCTTTTTGTGACAGTTTCTATCCAATGCTCATAAAGGAAAAAAAAAATAATCTCTAAGAATAATGGCAATGGTCTAGGACCATAGTCAAAAGTCATAACTTAATGGAGATGGTCTATAACCATTGTTAGAAGTCCTAAATTAATGGTGATGGTCTATGATGGTTGCTAATGTGCTAATTTAAAAGAGATGGCCCAAACCATTACCAAAGTTTTTCATTGAGAAGTCATTACCTACTTATGGCTAAATTTCATAATATCGATTCTTGCATTATTATGAGATCTTTCTAGTTTCTAATTTATTGTTTTTACACTTCCATATCGAAAAGAGATTATGAAGACTTGTCATCTCAATTTTTTTTTTTTTTATTATTATCGAAAAAGAGATTATGAAAATTTGTCATCTCAGTTTTTTTGGAAATGGAGTTTCTTTTTGCACTTTCCAATGTTGGGTCCATTCACTTATGATTATAGTGGTAATGAGGCAAAGATAGTATTTTTATGATAATATTTGGCTCTAGATTTCATAATTTTACTAGCTTTTGGGTTGGACTATGAAATGTTTCTAGTCTTTAATTTATTGTTGTCACACTCCCATATTGAAAAGAGATTATGAAGACTTGTCATTTCATTTTTTTTTTGTTTAGAAATGGAGTTTCTTTTTGCACTTTCCAATGTTGGGTCCATTCACTTATGATTATAGTTGTAATGAGGAAAATATAGTATTTTTATGACAATATTTGGCTCTAGACTTCATGATTTTACTAACTTTTGGCTTGGGATAGCCTTTGATAGATAACTTACAACATAAGGTAATGATTGGATACAACAATTATAATGACACAGAGATTCTCTCAATTAGATCCATAATCATAAGAACACACATAATATAATAAAATATGCTAGAAATGGAATGCGACATTGTATTTATGATGTATTCTAATTTGTTTAATTTATAACCTAATGTCATGCTCCATATTATTGTTATTAAATATAAATAATAATAATATCAGCAATATAATAATTTTTTTAAATGGTTATAATGAATATTTATTGGAATAAATAATAATAATTATACTAAACAAGGTCATAATAAGTAATTATTATGAATATCAGGGTAATTAAAGAGAATGGTAAAATAAGTAACCACAATTAATGGAGAAACACTAAAATATAATAAGTAATTAAATAATGGACCCTAGGGATTGGGTTCTTTACCACAAATGGACTTTATATAAAGAGGGAAAAGGATGAGATAAACACATCTCTCTCTTTTGGGCACATCTCTCTTTAGTTGAAGCTATAGAGAGGGGAAGGATAAGGATTGAATGATAGGGTAATAGATTGAATGCTAGGCTCGGGGGTGACCTCCTACTAAATATTAGAGTAGCAAGGTCTATGGTTGGGTGGAGAGTTGTCCCCCACTTTGCGTTGTGGTTGCTAGGATGGTTGCATTCTCAAGATATGGTTGTGTTCCTCAAGTCACTGGGTTACAATTAAGTTGGGTCTTCAACACAGGTAAATTGCTCACATATGTGAGTTGATTAAATTTCATTAGGGTTTCCTTATTATTGGTTATTTAATTGGATAAATTGAGAGATTTATCTTCGTTAGCACTTTGAAACATTACACATGGTATCAGAGCTAGGTTCTAACTCTCAGGGCCTATGAGTACTGTGTTTTAAAAAAATAAAATCTTTTGAAAACAATATGTATGAATAGCCTTTTGCAGTGGATTTTTGGATTATGGTTTAACTACCCACTTCAAAAATAGATCTATTCAATTTTATTCCTCCAGCTATTGACATGTCATTGGGTGTTTTTTTAAGAGGTGAGTGGAAGTGGAATTTTTGCAACATAGATGATCATGGACCTACTATAATTATTTTTATTATTGACACAATCTGGCTATCTCATCTCCTTAAATATTTTCATGGTGGTTTGGCACCCCTGTGCAGGTAGTGGATTCATTCGTCGATCAGTTACTGAAACCATGTGTCAACAAACTCCACAAATTAATAACTACACATTCAATTACTGGAAACCAAATTATATTCAATTACTCCATTTAAGAGGGAAGTAAATCCAAGCAGAATTATAGTCAATCTCTTCGGCCACTAAGAAGGAAACCATATTTGCAGAGTGAGGTTGATGGAGCGAAGGTACACACATCCTGCATACTATTCCAAAGAAGTTATGGGAGTCGCCACTGAATACATCAATTCCTTCAAAACTGGAATTCAGATAGCATAATTGTTCGCGAAGAAGTGAAAAATGATGAAGATAATTGTAATGAAGTCTGTTTTCATTTGATGTGTGAAAAATATTCAAGTTCAAGCAACCAGATCTCTGTTGATTGCTTGAAAAATTGGAAAGCTTAGTAAAACCAAAAGGTGTGATTTTCATTTTTTTTTTTGCAAATGAAAAAAAAAACCATAGACATAAACTAAACAAGATTGAATGATACTTATTACAAGATTGATTGATAATAATAATAATAATAATAATAATAATAATAATAATAATAATAATAATAATAATAATAATAATAATAATAATAATAATAATAATAATAATAATCTATTTTTAAGGTCACCTCTGGATTTGAACTTGTGACCTTTTATGAGGAAACACAGTTCTTAACAATTAGACCCACTCACATTGTATTTTTTTGAAAATATTTATTTTTTAAAAGTGAGCTTTATATTTTTTTTGTGAATAAACTAATTAATACAATCCCACTATAAGCACATTTTGTTAATGTTCTTTTTATTAGACAGGGTTTATGTAATTGTGCTGATAAAAAAAAGGAATTATTTTAATTAATTGTTATTAACATTATTTTATATTTAATTAGTTTTATAATAATGAATATACATTTGAATTATTAATAATGGTTATCCATTTTATTATTATTAAAAGAATGGTTATCCATTTTATTCTTATTAAAATGTGATAGTGTATATTTCAATTTTACCTATATATTTCAATGTGATAGTGTATATTTCAATTTTACAAATAATTTTACTTATACAAAACCAATAGATTGTCTCTTTATATATATACTTATACTTATAAGTTAACATACTAAGTAAAAAGTGCATTATGATAACAAATAATCTTTATATTTAATGGAATGTGTATGTAGTTTAGAGAAATACATTATTAGGAAAAATATATGTTTTCAAAAAAAAATATTTTGTTCTTATAAATTATTATTATTATTATTATTATTTGTAAATGTGTGTGAAAATCTATATTGCTTTATAAGGTTATAGTACAAAACTGATGCAAGGATTCCCAAGATCTGCCTTAACGGAAATCAGATCTGGGGTCCTTGGAGTGCAGTATCTGAAAATAAACAAAAAGTGCTTGGGTCGCCACGACGGGAAACCAACCCAGGCTATCATAATTCAGTCTAAAAACTTCATCAAAAGAAATAAAAAAAGTCTGACCATAGTGGGGTGAGCTCCTACTCTGAGAGACAAGGTCTGGGCAGGTCCAATGCTAGTCTAGATTGATGGGGTGCTCCGTGTCCCCTTTCTGTTGTGCCACGTTCTCCTCCCTCTGTTCCACTAGACGTAGCTTTTTGATGCATGCTGGGGTTCCATTACTGTTGGCTGGAGTGATATCTATATGGTGGACGTAGCGTAGATAGAGATGAAATTGTCCTTCCATCCACTCTAGTTTCTCTTATTGTCTTTTCTGGTCCTCCACCAACCTTTTTACCCCCATCTCCAGGTTGCTGAGGCGGTTGAGAATTCCTGTGCGCTCTTTATTCTGCTCTTTGGTTTCCGTCTTGTTGGTCTCCCCCTGGTTCGCACACATCTTACCTATCAACATTTTGGTTCTCTAAGCTTCCTCCACCGTCCTGTGGTAGAGGGTTATCCTCGATTGTGTGGTTTTGGGGTCCCGTATCCCCCCCTGCTTCTTGGGTTAGTGTTGACTAGGCTTTGCCCCTGTGGGCGTTGCTATTTTTTCCCTCCCATATTTTAATGATTGTCTTCCCCTTGGTGTCTGCCCTCGTGAGGAAGGTGCTCCTTGAATCCCTGGCCGCCCGTTCAATTCTTGTCATCCGACGGGTGCTCTGTGGAGGTTCCTTTCTCTGGGGGCCTCTCTTGCTGCTGGTTTTCTTCATGCGCACCATCTTAACTTGCAGGTGGTGGTTTTTACGTTGGGTTCTTTCCTTGTTCCGCTGCACCTCCTTCTGATAAGTAAGGTGGCCCCTGTAATTGCAATGCCTCATTCTGTGATATGTTCTGGTGTCCCAGCCTTTATGGAGCCAACCCGACTACGGTCCTGTTCTTTCAATCATGATCTGTTCATCAAGGTGGTCCTGCCAATCAGAAGACTCTGTTCCAGAGCGTGTGCATTTGATGACCCTACCGTTATCCCTACGCTAATGCTCTGCCCTGCTCATTGTACGTGTTATCGCACAGCTTGTAGTTTAGGTCGCAAGCTACAGAGTAGAGGACAAACTGGCGTAACAGGAACCTTCCCCACCCAATGTCACCTTGATGGGGAGGTTCTTTCTGTTTAGGGAGGTTAGCCCAGGGGAGACGTCCCCGACAACCTGGGTTTTGAAGAGGTAAAGGATACAAGGTTAAGTCTTAAGAATTCCCTCCTCTCAGGTTGCCACCAGTATCAGATAGTCTGGATAATCAGCCAATAAAAGAAGTGTAGTCCCTGTTGAAAACACCTGCCCGAAACAAGACAATAACAATACAAGATATATATATTTGCAGGCTATAACTCAAAGGGTTAGTACTTCTTTAACTATCTAATTTCATTTAATAAGCAATGCAATAGATACAAGATGAAAGTCAACGTTTTGTTAATTAGCCTAAGAAAGATCATCAATTCATCAATATCTATACAAACGACCAAGCCAACAGTATATTCAATCAATAATTGGTTCAATAAATGCTTGACGTCATTGCTCAATTGCTTATTATTACACCTTTGCTGCGTCAAGATGAGATATTCACTATGACGTCAGCCTTTATTTTGTTAGTGATGTTAGTTAGGGTTTTGAATTTAGGGTTTTAAAAGATGGTTTTGCACACTAAAGGCTCAATGTTGGAGATCTAACCAGTGCCTTAGGGTATATGGAGTCAAAAGCAAGGGCACAAGGTTTGTGGAGGATTAAAACTTAGAGACTGGAAGGTAGGGTTCTATGGTGCTGCAATGGCAGGGCCCTAGAATCAAAACCCTAGGGGAAAAAGGCTCACTCTGGTGTTGCTTAATCAAGGCCTCGTGCTCTTTCCTCCTTCTCTGAATAAACTTGGAAAAACGACTAGCTCAAAGTATAAATTTAAGGGAGAAAGTATTGCAAAGGCAAGGCCTTCAAACCCTAGAAGGTGAAACCCTAGGTGTAGTCAACTAGGCCTAGGATGTCTCCTCTTTTCAACCTATAACTTCAATGCTAGCTCAGAAAAAGGAAGATTAGTGTAGCAACGGCTAGGCTATATTTTCTTTCTTCAATGGCTGAAAACTATTTCTCAACAAGGGGACATGTAGCAATGACCTACTTGTGTGCTTGCTACCTAGGGTTTTAAAATCAACAAATTTATAAGTAAATGAAAGAATACTAACCTACAACCATTCAATCAAGAAGTTTTGCAAGAAAAACACTTACATATCATGAAGAAAAGCATATGCAAACCCTAGTTGTAAACCTTCCAAGAGAGAAATGCCATAAATGCCAAGAGAAATCCTCCTTCAAGTGTAGCGCCTCACTTTAAAACACAAAAAATACCCAAGTAGGGCGCAAGAATTAAGATCTCACAAGAGAGTGAGTTGTGTTATGTCCAAATGAGGGAAAAAACATCCTCAATATATATCAATCCATGACCTTTAATTTACAAAATAGGTCATTAAAATAGCCGACAAGGCTGACTACAAAATTTACACTGTTTTTACATTAACTGCTAAGTAAAAGACACAAAATGAGCAAAAGGTGGGACGTCAAGCCCTTCTGAGGGAGACGTTGGCCCTTTTTGGGCATGTCCAGCATCCAGAAGTCAGACGTTAGCCCTTTTAGGGCTCCTCCAAGCTGCCACACGTGCCAGTAACCCATCAAACTGCCACATGCTCAAGGTGATGTCCAGATCTCCTGGGTGACGTCCTGTCCATCAAGAGGAAAATGTTCCATCTGAAGTGGGTCATCCCCCCTAGGCCGGGCTTAGCCAAAGTGTCCTGGGTGGAACGTCCTTCTTTTCTTCATGTGCAAAGGCTCATCATAACATTGTCCTGTCTCTTCCATCCCAACAACCATCTGATGGGCTATTCAGCCCCATGGAGGTCTGAGCTAATCATCTCCCCATGTGTACCGGTCCACGGGTACCTGTCCGTCGGGCATGGTCCTGCACATCAAAAACTTCGCCCTCCATGGGCTCATCAGTCCTTGGGATCACAGCAATGTCAATCATATTTCATCATTAAATTTATCAAATACATGCATAAGACCCCTAGCATATCCTCTAATAGGTCAAATATATTACACTGATCTACTATACAAAGCTGAAGAAAAGGACAAGGTAACCTATTGGGTCATCACCCATAAGAAGAGGAAAGTTTCCAAAGGACATTATTCAAGCCATGTAATACGAGGTGATATGGTCTAAGGATGTCCAGACATAGTGAAGACCAGGGGCAGGTATTATCCATGGGTGCCTTTGTAGGAGGCGAGTTGTACCTGTCATGGATGCAATTTTTTCCAAGCCCCTTTATTGCCTTTATTCTTTCTTCATTTATTGATTCAAAATCTGACCAGAGGACATTGCCTTGGCACGGTGACCAGAGCTGACAGTGTTACCCACTWGTATTTTCAYAGAAATGATAAGGCTGGCTYGTGATGAGACCCCCTTTCCCTTGGCCATGCAACCAAGGGTCACTGCCCTGGCGTGGTGACTAGATAATGGCAATGTCATACTGCTAGATACCTATGAACATAATGGGCTGGCTCATGATGAGACCTCCCATCCTCTTGGTTAGGTCTTGTTTTATTATTTTTCTTCGGGTCCCTTTTGTTTCTTATCGAGAGGACTTTTATTGCCTTCTTGGGGATCCCTAGGCGAGGCATCTCTAGGTTTCATTTCCTATGGCTTTTACCTTTTACCAGCTGCTTTTACCTCCCGGGCCTTTAGCCCCTTCTTCCCACAGGACAAAGTGTAACCCCTCAAATAGGTCATCCTAATGCCCAGACTAGGGGAATGGGATGGATGTATGGGAGATAGGATGTAAAATGATAATATGGTGGGAGTGGACGATGGCTCTTCAAATCCCCTTTGGTGGCTAACCAAAACCCATGGATACAAACTTGCTAGGGCACCCTGTTAATCACCCCAATAATGGTCAAGTGGGTTAGTGTAAGATCCAAGCAGTTGTCAAAAATGTAAGGAACCTGATGCATATATCTGAAAGTTATAACGATCAAACATGACACATACCATGATACCTGGATCAATAACCTCATGGAGCAAGATTCTTCTCTGATGCAAGTCCAAGCCGATGGTGATGGATGTTGCTGCTGCTGACAGGAAAAATCCGACGAAGAAGGATGGGCCCTCCAGGGCCATGCTCAGGTCAATCCTGCTCTCGGTACTCCATGTCTAGGACCTGTGGGCCTCAAGACATGATCTCCTAGTTATCCTAGAAAACAGGGATAACATCTGGCTCCAACTCGAGGACATGTGCTCACCGTAGAGTGCATGAGAACCTCAGCATCTTTGGCATAAACCTGCAGACCTTCTCACACTCGGAAAGGTGCATCGACAACAAAGGTGGGGTGGTATTTCCACCCCGCAAAATATAGAATGTATACATATGAAATAAAGCAATCAAAATGCATATGAGGAAACAAACATGAAATGAAGATGGTATATTACATGGAAAATGCCTACCTACTCATACTTACCTGTACAGTCATGTGTCTGGGGGGTAGTAATGCTTGATATGTAAAGCGTTTATTGGTAGTTTCAAAATCTCTCCTTCCGTTGTCTCCAGGTTGAAGGAATTTGTACCCGCACAACTCTCGATCTTATAAGGACCTCCCCACAGGCTGCCACACTTTTTGTGCATACCAGGCTTCTCTTTCCTTTTATCCCACAGCAAGACCAGATCTCTTTTGGCAAAACTTATTTCCTTGTCTTTGTGGTCAAAAGTGTTCTTTATCTTTTCTTGGTTCCTCGTCATTTGAACCAAGGCATTTCTTCGTGTTTCATCTAATTCTGTTAGATGATTTATCCTTCCTTGGATTGATTCTGCATTTGTGTCATATTGTTGAGCGAATCAGAGGATAGGGATTTGGAGGTTTACAGGAAGTTTTTCCTCAAGTCCATATACCATCTCAAAAGGAGTTTTCCCTGTGGAAGTTTTTGTTGTTATTCGGTTCGCCCATACCACATATTTTATTTTACTATACCATGACTTCTTATTTTCTCCAACAACCTTTTTTAGGATATTCATGAGGTTCTTGTTGGATGACTCTGCTAACCCATTTCCTTGTGGGTAGTAGTTTGAGGAATGGGATAGGGTAATGCCATATTTGAAACAAAATTCTACTAGAGCGTAAGAGCTGAGAGCTTTAGCATTATCTATAGTGATCTTGGAAGGGATGCCAAACCTAGTTATGATCCGATCTTCCAAGAAGTTCATGACAACTTCTTCAGTGGCCTTCTTTGTAGGAATTGATTCAACCCATTTAGTGAAATAATCCATAGCTGTCAGGATCCACCGATAGCCGTTACTAGAATTGTCTTTGAATTCTCCCACGAAATCCAAACCCCATTGTTGAAAAGGTGCCTCTACTATTACCGATTTCAATGGCTGTGCTGGAAGTTTCGGTTTGCCAGTGAAGTATTGGCAGTGTTGGAAAGATCGAACGTGCTGATAAGCATATTAAAAGAGTGTTGGCCAATAATAACCGTCCCTCAAGATTTTATGGGCAGTAGTGCGAGCAACAAAATGTCCACCACAATGCCCAACATGCAATTCCTCCAAGATCTTCTTTGCCTCGTCCTTGTTTACGCATCAAAGTATAACACCATCAGGATTCTTCCACCCAAGTCCATCCTTAGTCAAGCAGTACTTCATAGCTTTCAGTCTCAAAGCCCTTCTCTTATAGTCAACTAAATGATCAGGGCAAGATAAATTTTTTAGATAATAAACTATATCTAAATACCACTCATCATGTTCTAGTTCACTGATCATCACATTCACCTACTCATTCTCACCCATCTGTATGGCTTCCTGATTGATTTCAGTTAGCATTTGAGCCAGACCTTGTCCGTTTATTATCTTGGTGGGTTTTATTTCTAATTCATACTCCTGGATTTTGGAAACCCACTTTCCTCAAGTACCCATACAGTCTTGTTGTGATAAAACATGCTTCACGGCCGGGTACGGGACATAAGCTTTGATTTTATTGTAACCGATGTAATTCTTGAAATGTTTGAGGGATTTAACCAAGGCATAGGCCTGATTCTCTGTGATCGAGTAGTTTAATTCTAAATCTCTCAGGACTTTACTCATAAAGGCTACAGGATGTTCATAGTTGTCAGCATCCTTCTGCATCAAGACAACTGCAATAGTATCCTGAGATGCAAATGAGAAAATTATGAAATCTCACGAAAAATCAGGACTAATCAAGACGGGGGATTAGGAGATGGAATTTTTGATATCTTAAAAATATCTGTTGGTCTCATCTCCCCACTTGAAAGCAACATCCTTTTTCAACAACGTGCTCAATGGTTTTATCCTTTCAACAAAATTAGGCACAAATCTGCAGATGAAGTTGATTTTTCCAAGAAAAGATTGTAAGGCTTTCTTGTTGACTGGAGGGTGGACATCCTTTATAGATTGGACTCTTTCGGGATCAATGGAGACTCCCCCTAGTGAGCCATGTGTCCCAACAGTTTTCCTTCGTCAATCCAAAAAACAAACTTCTTAGGATTTAGTGAGATACCATACTTCCTACATCGTTCAAAAACAATCCTGAGGTGGGAGAGATGGTCTTTCCTATCCTTGGACACAACTGTGAGGTCATCTGGGTAAATTTCTATGATTTTTTGTATAAGGTCCTTGAAGGCAAAATCCATTGCTCTTTGAAAAGTGTCACCAACATTCATGAGGCCAAATGACATTCTCAAGTACATAAAAGTTCCCCAAGGAGTAGTGAATGTAGTCTTGAGTTGATCCTCTCTTTTGAGTAAAACTTGGTTGTATCCTAAGAACCCATCTAGCATAGACATCATCCCTGCCCCTGTGACCGGCTGAAGCAAATGTTCCATGTTTTGGAGGGGATAATTATCATTTAACGACAACTGGTTGAGGTTGCGGAAATCGACACATAGGCGGATATCACCATTTTTCTTCCGAACAACTACCAAGTTTGACATCCAAGAAGAATACCTGATTGGGGCTATGATACCAGAATCAACCATATTTTGGAGTTCCTTTTGTATCTGGCCCACCAACTTCAGGTTGATATGCCTTAGCTTCTGTTGGAATGGCTTGGCTCCTTCCACCAAGGGTATATCATGTTGGATAACATCCCCTCTATACTTTAAGTCATCATAGTTCCAAGCAAAGGTGTCTCTGAACTCCCTAATGAGCTCCAGTATTTCCTTCCTCTCTTTCTCGGTGGTCCCCTTTCCTATCTTGACCATTCTCAGATCCATCTCAGTACCAATATTGAATTCCAAGGCTTCCTCAGCTTGCTTATTGGTTATTTTTCCCTTGAAAACGTTATGCCTATCAAAAAGGTTCTCTAGAGGAATACAACCCTTTGGTAAGGTATTGTTTTGCAGGTTGATGATTTCCAAGTCCATAGAATCAGCCAGGAAAGCAACTTGTGTATCCATGAATTCTTTGCTATTCTCCATAAATCTGATAATTTGATCGTCATCCTCAAAGACCCGCCAGTGCTCCAGATTGTCAGGGACAGAAGGTCTAAAAAGAACCTCCATTCTGCACAGGTCATGAAGAGGTCCTTCACATGGTTGCAGAGTGGAAGATGAGACGGCCAGAGCATCAACTACATGGTTTTCTTCTCAAGGAACAACTTCAATTGATATCTTTCTGAAGGATTTTGAAAGAGTCTGAGCTACATCTCGATACTTTTTTAACTTCTCATTCTTAGTGGAAAATCTCATTAAAACTTGCGACACGATGAGGTCTGAGTCACCTTTCACTTCCAAGATTGTAACACCTTTGTCGATTTCCAGATTAAGTCCCAAAATCAAAGCTTCATATTCAGCCACATTGTTGGTGCAATGGAATTCCAACCTATATGAATGGTAAAAGACCTCACTTGATGGAGCTGTTAGAACTACTCCAGCGCCTGATCCAAATCTTGAGTGTGAGCCATCAAATTCCAAGGTCCAGATTCCTTCTGTTTCTTCAACTGTGTCCATATCCAACTTCCCTTCCTAAATGAACCAATCATTCAGACCACTATTGATGCATAAAAGTTGATCATCTACCTCATTGGGGGTTTCAACTAGTGATCCAACAAAGGGCTCATTGTAGAAGGTGAAAAATCCTCCTTCAGGATGAGGGATGATGGCTTTGGACTGCTTTTTGTGAATGCTTCCATTCAAGTGTTCAATGAGGTCATTGTGGAGGATAATCCCAAAATTATTAATATCATTTACGACGACCACATTTACCGTGAAAGGAGCGCTGGGACAGGAGTCAAAGGCCACTTCAATATTATTGATGATTCCTTTTGCGAAATTATCTCTGGTATTTGCTTGTGAGATTTTCAGACCCAATTGTTGCATAACTTCTTGTGTCATTATATTGGTTTTGGCTCTTGGGTGCAGGAGACAGTTGTGGAGGAGAAAATCTTTGACTCAGAGGGAGACATAAAAGGGTTTGAATTCACAAGTTTTAGAAACAGGGTGTCCCACTTGATGAATAAAAAGAGAGAAGTCTTCAGGAAGACTTGGCTCAACATTTTTGTGTGATGCATCCCCAACTTCATCCTTCGGATGGGCCCTCTTTAACGGAGGTTCTTGAGAAGAGATAACACTCTCATGAGAAAGGCTCCATTTCCTTTTGGYGGGAGCTAATTCGATCTGGAGGATGCTTGGAG
The DNA here is from genome assembly GCA_009831015.1 of Picea engelmannii. Classification (NCBI taxonomy): domain Eukaryota; kingdom Viridiplantae; phylum Streptophyta; class Pinopsida; order Pinales; family Pinaceae; genus Picea; species Picea engelmannii. Next base: position 326,557 of record ML792898.1, on the reverse strand, counting down.
GTTCAGGTTTTTCCATAGGTTCATTACCTGGATCCCATAGTTCGCAATTTAGGTTTCTTTGTTGAATGTAGTCATCAAAATCAAGATTTCTTTCAATTTGAAAGGCCATATCTTGTGCTTCCTCTAAATTTGTTGGTGACCGGTCCTTAACATTGAATTGCAGGGTTCCTTCTAAGGAGGACAAGAAGTGATCGATGATGGCTTGTTCTGAGCCCACCTTTGACTGAATCTTCTTAAGGAGAAGGTTGAACCTATCACTGAAATCTCTTATACTTTCACAAGGTCCTTTGCAAATGTTGAGGTATTGAGAAAAGGAGTCTTGTGAATGCTCACTATCACACCACCTTATTTTAAAGGCTTTTTGTAGCTCTTCAGGGTTTTTTATGCTTCCCTTGGGACATCCATCAATCCAAACTTTAGCATCTCCTGTAAGGGAACTTGCAAAGAGCCTCATAAAGACATCAGGGTGATCTTGACCAGCCAAATGAAAGTCAACATTGTCGCAAAAATGGGTCCAATGTGAGTTTCCAGGGGGTGCCCTTTCCTGAAAAGAAAGGTAGCCAAGAGTTTGCATTTGTGGGCAAATCATGTAATCCACCTTGGACGTTGCTAAAGTCAAAGCAATTGAAACTCTCTGAGTGAGACCATTTGTGAGGATTTGGATTGGTTGGAGGCACATGGTCTGTTAGAGTGGTGGTTGCCACAGTAGCGGGATTTGAATATAGTTTTCCACTACAGGTCGTCATGGAGTCACCGGATAGTTTTCCTGAAACTATCAAAGAATAGGGGAATAAAGTCTTAGTGGAGTTGCCAGGTAAGCTTGTAAGAGAAAGGTATGTGAGGAAAGGCTTACCAAAATATTTTCCGTTGAGGAAGATTGACTCAATGTTCCCCGGCAACGGTGCCAAAATGTTATCGTACAATTTGTAGTTTAGGTCGCAGGCTACATAGTAGAGGACAAACTGGCGTAACAGAAACCTTCCCCACCCAATGTCACCTTGATGGGGAGGTTCTTTCTGTTTAGGGAGGTTAGCCCAGGGGAGACGTCCCCGACAACCTAGGGTTTGAAGAGGCAAAGGATACAAGGTTAAGTCTTAAGAATTCCCTCCTCGCAGGTTGCCACTAGTATCAGATAGTTCGGCTAATCAGCCAATAAAAGAAGTGTAGGCCCTATTGAAAACACCTGCCTGGAACAAGACAATAACAATACAAGATATATATATTTGCAGGCTATAACTCAAAGGGTTAGTACTTCTTTAACTATCTGATTTTATTTAATAAGCAATGCAATAGATACAAGATGAAAGTCAACGTTTTGTTAATTAGCCTAAGAAAGATCATCAATTCATCAATATCTATCCAAACGACCAAGCCAACAGTATATTCAATCAATAATTGGTTCAATAAATGCTTGACGTCATTGCTCAATTGCTTATTATTACACCTTTGTTGCATCAAGATGAGATATTCACTATGACGTTAGCCTTTATTTTGTTAGTGATGTTAGTTAGGGTTTTGAATTTAGGGTTTTAAAAGATGGTTTTGCACACTAAAGGCTCAACGTTGGAGATCTAACCAGTGCCTTAGGGTATATGGAGTCAAAAGCAAGGGCGCAAGGTCTGGGGAGGATTAAAACTTAGAGACTGGAAGGTAGGGTTCTATGGTGCTGCAATGGCAAGACCCTAGAATCAAAACCCTAGGGGAAAAAGGCTCACTCCGGTGTTGCTTAAGCAAGGCCTCGTGCTCTTTTCTCCTTCTCTAAATAAACTTGGAAAAACAGCTAGCTCAAAGTATAAATTTAAGGGAGAAAGTATTGCAAAGGTAAGGCCTTCAAACCCTAGAAGGTGAAACCCTAGGTGTAGTCAACTAGGCCTAGGACGTCTCCTCTTTTCAACCTATAACTTCAACGCTAGCTTAGAAAAAGGAAGATTAGTGTAGAAACAACTAGGCTATATCTTCTTTCTTCAATGGCTGAAAATTATTTCTCAACAAGGGGACATGTAGCAATGACCTACTTGTGTGCTTGCTATGTAGGGTTTTAAAATCAACAAATTTATAAGTAAATGCAAGAATACTAACCTACAACCATTCAATCAAGAAGTTTTGCAGGAATAACACTTACATATCATGAAGAAAAGCATATGCAAACCCTAGTTGTAAACCTTCCATGAGAGAAATGCCATAAATGCCAAGATAAATCCTCCTTCAAGAGTAGCGCCTCACTTTAAAACACCAAAAATACCCAAGTAGGGCGCAAGAATTAAGATCTCACAAGAGAGTGAGTTGTGTTATGTCCAAATGAGGGAAAAAACATCCTCAATATATATCAATCCATGACCTTTAATTTACAGAATAGGTCATTAAAACAACCGACAAGGTTGACTACAAAATTTACACTGTTTTTACATTAACTGCTAAGTAAAAGACACAAAGTGAGCAAAAGGTGGGATGTCAAGCCCTTCTGAGGGAGACGTTGGACCTTTTTGGGCATGTCCAGCATCCATAAGTTAGACGTTATCCCTTTTAGGGCTCCTCCAAGCTGCCACACGTGCCAATAACCCATCAAACTGCCACACGCTCAAGGTGACGTCCAGATCTCCTGGGTGACGTCCTTTCCATCAAGAGGAAAATGTTCCATTTGAAGTGGGTCATCCCCCCTGGGCCGGGCTCAGCCAAAGTGTCCTGGGTGGAACGTCCTTCTTTTCTTCATGTGCAAAGGCTCATCATAACACTGTCCTATCTCTGCCATCCCAACAACCATCTGATGGGCTTTTCAGCCCCATGGAGGTCTGAGCTAATCATCTCCCCATGTGTACCGGTCCACTAGTACCTGTCCGTCGGGCATGGTCCTGCACATCATAAAATTCACCCTCCATGGGCTCATCAGTCGTCGGGATCATAGCAATGTCAATCATATTTTATCATTAAATTTATCAAATACATGCATAAGACCCCTAGCATATCCTCTAATAGCTCAAAGATATTACACTGATCTACTATACAAAGTTGAAGAAAAGGACAAGGTAACCTATTGGGTCAACACCCATAAGAAGAGGAAATTTTCCAAAGGACAATATTTAAGCCATGTAATACAAGGTGATATGGTCTAAGGATGTCCAGACATAGTGAAGACCAGGGGCAGGTATTATCTGTGGGTGCCTTTGTAGGAGGCGAGCTTTACCTGTCATGGATACAGTTTTTTCCAAGCCCCTTTATTGCCTTTATTCTTTCTTCATTTATTGCTTCAAAATATGACCAGAGAACACTACCTTGGTGTGGTGACCAAAGCTGACAGTGTTACCCACTAGTATTTTCGCAAAAATGATAAGGCTGGTTCGTGATGAGACCCCCTTTCCCTTGGCCATGCAACCAAGGGTCACTACCCTAGCATGGTGACTAGATAATGGCAATGTCATACTGCGAGATACCTATGAACATAATGGGCCGGCTCGTGATGAGACCGCCCATCCTCTTGGTTAGGTCTTGTTTTATTATTTTTCTTCAGGTCCCTTTTGTTTCTTATCGAGAGGCCTTTTATTGCCTTCTCGGGGATCCCTGGTCGAGGCATCTCTAGGTTTCATTTCCTATGGCTTTTACCTTTTACCAGCTGCTTTTACCTCCTGGGCCTTTATCCCCTTCTTCCCACAGGACAAAGTGTAACCCCTCAAATAGGTCATCCTAATGCCCAGACTAGGGGAATGGGATGGATGTATGGGAGATAGGATGTAAAATGATAATATGGTGGGAGGGGACGATGGCTCTTCAAATCCCCTTTGGTGGCTAACCAAAACCCATGGATACAAACTTGCTAGGGCACCCCATTAATCACCCCAACAATGGTCAAGTGGGTTAGTGTAAGATCCAAGTAGTTGTCAGAAATGTAAGGAACCTGATGCATATATCTGAAAGTTATAACGATCAAACATGACACATACCATGATACCTAAACCAATTACCTCATGGAGCAAGAGTCTTCTCTGATGCAAGTCCAAGCCGATGGTGATGGATGCTGCTGCTACTGACAGGACAAATCTAACGAAGAAGGATGGGCCCTCCAGGGCCATGCTCAGGTCAATCCTGCTCTCGGTACTCCATGTCTAGGACTTGTGGGCCTCAAGACATGATCTCCTAGTTATCCTAGAAAACGGGGATAACAGTACACCATCCCTTTCCTGGTCCCATCTCGGTACTTAGGTGAGGCATGTTCCTACTTGGCCCTAGTGAGACATGTCGTCCATCGTCCTTTCCGCCTGTGATTTATCTCTTCTATTTTCCAATGGGTAACTTCTGTACTTCTTTTTATTGATGAGGCTGTGGTGCTGTACCTTCACCTGAAGTGTGATCTGTGTTTTCATTTGAAACCTTATTTGATTGGTGGGCCATCAGATTCTATCTGGGACCTACGTGTCCTACAGTGTCTGCTGCACCTCCATTCTTTCCGTAATATTCCGTACTACTTCTGTTATCCCAGTATTTTTCCGCAAGTTGGGTGTAGTCTGCTCGGAATTGACCTTGCAAGATGTTTCTCTAGATTGTGTCCAATTCTAGACCTTCGTTCTTGACCCCCTCATTTTCTATTATGTCTGCCAGTCCATTTTCTGCCCTCCTCACCCAGCACAACTCCACATTGATCCTTGTTTGCAAGTGCTCCCAGATTTTTTTCAATAGGTAGGCCAATCTCCAGTGCCTCTGGATCTTGTCTATTCTGGTACCATTTTGGATTTTTCTCACTGTGTTTATGACTAGCGTGGAGTCTCCTTCGACTATGGCATTCGTCATCCCCTCCCGATGGAGAATCTCCAGACCTGTCTCCGGGGCCCCGAATTCTGCCGCTTTATTGGTGGATTTGCCTAGGCTCCCCGCGTATAGTCGTATGATGTTCCCTTTACTGTCCCTGATTACTCCTCCCAGACCTGTTCTTCCTGGGTTGCCTTTCGCTGCCCCATCAAAATTCAACTTGAGAGAGCCTGGAGGTGGCAGTTTTCAATTTCGCTCACCTACTTGGAGTTGTGGTTGTTGTCTGTTTGGATTGGGGTTGCACCCACTGGTTAGTTGGAAAACCTCTAGGACTCTAGAATCCTAATCAGTGGGTTGCGTGCTACCCTCCTGGCAATTGCTGCTCATCACCTTCTCGTGTATCATGGAGGTTATTGTTTCCTTGATCTTCCCTTCTGGCCAGCTTTGGTTTCCGAAAATGTGCTTGTTCCTTTCCTTCCATGTCGACCATATGATCATTCCTGGGGTGAGGATCCAACAAAGGTTCACCTCTGCTTGGTCACTGTAGTTTTCTCTCCAGAGCTTGATTGTTGCGGCTATGTTACCATAGATGCTATCTGACTGACGGAAGATACTTGCTGCCCAGTCCCACAGTTCTGCAGTGTAGGCGCATTCGTCAAGGATATGGTTGGTTGTTTCTTCCTGAGTTTGACATAGATGACATATTGACGGACCAGTGAAACCTCTTTTCCTTAGGTTATCCCAAGTTAAGATGTGGTTGTGTAATAATAGCCACTGGAAGATCTTAATCTTTGGCCATTGGGGGATATTCCAGAGCTTATCCTAGTGTTGCACTAGGTCATCTTGGTCTGGGTCTGCCATATAGTGCCAAACTTCTTTTAGGTTGAATTCCCCTCCATCCTTTTTTCCCCACCTCAGCTGGTCTTCTCTTTCCATGACTGTTATTTTTTGTCTACTAAGTTCCTCCTCCACCTCTTTTATTGTTGTTGCAGGTATCTCATTGTTCTGAGGAACAATCTTGTCCTAGGTTCTCCATTTGTTGCGGTCCGTTCCTACTGCCAGTATTGATAGATGTTGATTTTTCCTTGCGTGATGAGGTCCTGCTGGAGTATCCCTCTGTCCGAGTTTTCCATCCTTGGTTCCTGTTTCCAAGCGTCTTCCTAGAATCTGGTTGTTCTTCCATTCCTAATTTCCCAAAAGCTATGTGTCTAAATCCATGCTTTATTGCACTGTTGAGTGAAAAATGTGTCGCATAAATTCTCAACGATTTAATGTCAACCAGGAGCTCGTAAGCTTAGAGGCACAACACAATATGTGCGAGGATTGAAGTTGTCTATTCTAAACTACTAAAGCAAAGAACATAAAAATAACATGAGTGTACAAATGACAAATTTTACCTACTATATACAACACATAGGTGTACTGGCATCAGTGCATGGGGGCCCTTCCATCCTTCAGCAAGTACACCATAATCTTAACACAAAATAGAGATCAAAATGGAAGCATGTCTTGTATTCAAAAGAATATGATTACATCAATTCAAAACATGAGCATTTCCTAAACTTCACACCTATATCTCCATCTATCTCTATCTTTCCTCCATCTCCATATCTATATGTCATATATCCCTTGAAAGGAGAAGTCTCTCCTATTTATATAAGAGCATAAGAAACTACCCCATTAATGGAGATCCACTATTCTCTCCCTAGATCCATAAAAATCTCATATAGTTACAACCAAATGG
>ML792898.1:300321-313732 GCA_009831015.1 Picea engelmannii | reverse complement strand
TTTGACCCAATGCCACCATAGTTTTGCCCCATATGCATTGTTGGTCATTTGTGGATCTTGCAGCCCCAAGCCTCCTTTGCTTTTTGGCCTACAGACTTTTTCCCAGGCCACCAGGGCCCATTTTTTCTTTGTTTCCGCACCTCGCCACAGGAAGTCCCTCTGGATGGATCTAATTTTCTGTAGGATCCCTTGTGGAGTGGGGAATACTGACATCATATAGGTTGGGATATCTTGTAAGATAGTCTTAGTTAGGATCAGTCTGCTAGCTAGATTAAGGTACCTATATGTTCAGTTTTTTACCCGCTCCTGTAACCTTTTTATTACTCCTTCCCAAGTTGACAACTTATATACTTTGTTTATCAAAGGAACCCCCAAATACTTGGTTGGGAGTGTTTTCCATTCAAATCCTAGAATGTTGGTCAAATTCCTTTGGATAGTTGGGTTGGTATTAGAGAGAAAGATCATCGACTTGGAGTGGTTGATCTCAGCGCTCGAGGCTTCTCCAAAATATTCTAGGATGCATTTGTACGCTTTGGCTTCTTTGACCGTGGGTATGCCGTGGAGGAGTGTATCATCTACAAACTGTTGGTGGGTTGAAGTAGGGCAATTTTCAAAGGGTTTGAGCCCTGTTATTTCTCCAGTTGTTGTTGCGCTGTTTATGCTCCTGCTGAGGCCTTCTATCATCAGAATGAACAGGAAGGGGGACAACGAGTCACCTTGTATGATCCATCTCATGGGCCAGAAAGGTTTGGTCGGGGCTCCATTGATTAGCAGGAGTAGCTTGTTGTGGATACTAGGCTGACAATCCAACTGATCCAATGCTGGGTGAAACCAAAGGCTTCCAAAGTCTTGATCATGCAATGCCAGCTAATTTTATCATAGGCTTTTTCTAGGTCCAGTTGTATTAACATTCCCCCCCCCCCTCTTCTAAAGTTTTAAGGTGTGAATGATCTCATGGGCCTAGATGATATTGTCCATTATTTGTCTACCTTCCACGAAGCCTGCCTGTTCTTGCGAGATCAGTGAAGGTAGGAGGGGTTTCAATCTATTTTATATGACTTTGGAGATAATCTTGTAGATCACGTTACAAAGTGCTATGGGTCTGTACCAGTCTGGGGTTTTGGCCTCATTTTATTTAGGGATTAGGGTGATGATGGTTGCGTTTAGTGCTTTAAGGATGGAGGAAAACCTTCTAGAGTCCTCTACTACCATATAGATGTCATATTTGACAATTTCCCAGCAGGCTTTGAAGAACTCCACAGTGAATCCGTCTGGACCTGGTGCTTTCCCACTGGTCATTTCCCGGAGAGCTTGATCAACTTCTTCCATGGCAATAGGTTTGTTCAGGAATATGTTTTGTTCCTCGGTAACCAGGCGTGGAATATGCTGGGTTATTTTCTGGATGGCCTTCGATCTGTCTTGATGAGGTTCTTGGGATATCCCATGGAAGTGGCTGACCAGAGTGCTTTTGATCTCCTGATGTGACTCATGCTCGATTCCATCCTGGTCCTTGATCTTCAGTATTTTGTTATGGTCTCTTCTGGCCATGGTTGTTCTATGGAAGAACTTTGTGTTCCGCTCTCCTTCCTTTAGCCATCAGATGCAGGACTTTTGACACCAAAGTGTTTCCTCCTGCTGGCATCGTGCCTCCCATTCTTGTGTCATTTGGAGCTCTTCCTTTTTTGGTCCTCCGTATAGCCTTCCCATAAGCAAGTTTCTTGGATTTTTTTCATTTTTTCTTCGATGTCATTTTTATCTATGTTTATATTCCCAAAGATATCCCTATTTCATTCCTTGAGTTTTTTTCTGATGCATTTAAGTTTCTTTTGTAGTTTGAACATCCTAGTCCCTTACTCCAGTTGCTCCTCCCACCACCATTATTTGATTTTTTCCTTGAAAGTTGGGTGATCGATCCTAAATTTCTCGAATCTAAAGGGTCTTTTCTTAGGTGTTGTTTGGAAGCATACTTCCAGTTGTACTAGCCAGTGATCAGATCCACCCCTGGGGAGGATGTTGTAGTCTAAGGTTAGCCCCTGCATGATGATTGACTCCGATATAAGGAATCAGTCAAGTCTTGTAGCTACTTGGAACTGGTTCATCTGTTTATTGGTCTAGGTGAACTGGTCGTTCTTGGTTTGGAGGTCTACCATCTCTGCTCTGTTTATAAAATTTGAAAACTCCTCCGCATACCGATCCAATCTTCTCATACCACCCTTGTTTTCCAAAAGGGAGGTGATAATGTTGAAGTCCCCTGCCAGTATCCAGTGGAGGTTGGTGGCTGGGCCTTTTATATCTTCTAGGTCTTGCTGGCAGCCAATTCACCATTTTTATACTATCCTTATAAGCTTCCTACACTAGTGTTTTGCAAACTTTGATTTTCGTCGCAACCTTTGAATAAAACGACACTATTGTTTTATATGCATCTGCCCACTTGCCCTTGTTCTTGTTTTCACGACTACAAGTGTGAAAACTTGGTTTTCGAAGTCACATTAAAATCATCACTGGATTGTTGTGATCATTCTCGTCTATATGCTCATTGCATTTCCAATTTACTTATCGTTATACAATTGACAAGACTCCAAGATCCTTATTCATTTGGCATTCTTTATTGGTTAAATATGACTTCGTTTTACAGGACCGTGATGATATTCTTTTGATTGAGTTTGTGATGCATTGATGATTTGATTTATATGTTCTTTGATCGATTCCCTTGACACATTGATTTCATGAGAACACATTGGTGTTGTGATTAGACACTTGGTATAAATCATTTCATACAACACATATTTCATATGATCAAACCCTTGGTGTGATTTCGAATTATTGCTTTGGTTTTAAAACTATGCTAATATTATTTCTTGCACAAATGTTTGGTTGATTTACCATAGATTTCATTGGTTGATTGAGTGGCATAGTTTTTAACCTATGCAATAGTGGGTTGAATAGTTATTTGTGCCGGCGGTTGTACTATGGGATATGACTGTTGTGCATGGACTGAACTAGCTCCACCACCTTCGCACATTCTGTCATTAATGTTTTCCCCCTATCCTGGTTCAACTTTGCTAGTTTTTGGGTAGCCATGTGAGCGTTCTACCCCTACGTATGTTGTGTTCAAGCCCTGGCCCATTCACCTTGCTCACCGTGTGCTCCTGTCTATGGCACCGATGGTGTGCATAGAGCCAAATGGTAACCAAGCTTTGTTACTATTCGATAATGCTCGAAAGGATTTAGAAGATAGTGGTTGGCTCGTGTTTATACAGAGGTTCGAGGGTTTCAACCTTTCGGTTGTCCAACAATTCTCCCTCACCTTTGACGGGTGTAGGGATAAAGTAGGTGACATACAGCTTGAACTCAATGAAGAATTCATAAGCTCTGCTACAGGACTGGCAGCTACAGGCCAATGATGGTTTAAAAACTTCAAAGTTGATGAGGTGCCATGGCCATTACTATTCGTATCAAGGAAGGTTGTCTCCTATGATAAAGGTATGCCTATTTCCACCCTCAAACCCAGGTGGCACGATCTTTTGGTAATTTTGAAACAATTTGTGACCTGTGAAGGTCGGTATGGCTTAATATTTTTGTATCACCTTCGGCTATTAATGAATTTCATGGGCTATCCTTTGAACATGCCATTTTACTTCTTGCGTAGTCTTTACAAGATGGCTAAGAGATTTAAACACGAGAAGGATGATAGCAGCCTGTTTCACCACGGCTTGATTAGACTCATCATCGTCCACCATTTAAACCTTCATGGCAATAATTGGCAAGCCTTTCTATCCAGAAATGGCTTTGCTAATCCAAAGTCTGCTCAAATCGATAAGGCTGTGGTCAGTGAGACTATGGTCGGGCCACCCATGACATTCCATATTATTCTACCCCCTGCCAAACCCTCGGTTTTCCCTGACATCGACCTACCCGACATCATAACAGACAAGACTCAGGCTGTCAAGAAGCCTGTTAGTAAGAAAGTCAAGGGTAATCCTACTGTCGACAGCAAGGGTAAGAAAAATGCTCGATTGATATCAAGACTTGCCTGGAATAAATCTAAGCCAAACGTCGACCAAAAGCCCATAGTTCTAAGCAAGGACTCGGACTCTGATATCGAGCGTTTCCTAGCTGAAGAGTACCCCTATTCCCATGGCCTATGCTCCGAGAAACCCTATGACTATGTATCTAATCTACCCCCGTGCCTAAAAAATGACCCAAATTACCCGGGAATCAAGTTGCACAATGAAACCCCTGTTGGCTTAAACAAACCCTCGCCTATGTTATCAAAGCCAGAGAAAACATCATGCATCCAATGCAGTGTGTGGCTAGAGATTTATTACACCGACGTTCCCTTGTTGCAGTCAAAGATCAAATTGTTAGAGGACCAAGTTACAATGCTATCGAAAGAAAGAAACAAGCTTCAAGCTAATGACAAGAAACAAAAAACCACTGGTTCGATTGTCTTCAAGAATGTCGAATCAGAAACAGCCTTCGTCAATTCCAAATTATCATAATCTAAGCCATTTCTTATTGTCCAGGTATGAATTTCAATATGATTTTTTCTTTGTAAGTTTGCTTGAATTATTGTAACATATTCGGTTTTGCTTCCAAATTAGCTCTGTTCATTTTGATTCGAAATGATTCTGTTATAGTTTAGACGATTTTGTTGTGGATCCTGTACAATAGATTCATTTTACTAAACTCAAATGTATTTACGATTTGGTTATGCGATTTTGTCGTGCCCAACTTAGTTTAGCAATTGATTGGTTTTTGATTCGGTTTGGCTTGTTTTTGAATCAATTTTGTTCGTCTGATTTAGGACAGTCAATTTGGATTGATTTCCATTAGTTTCGTTTGCTTCTAATCGACTCAAAACAACTCTGTGGATTCCGATTTACCAGGAACAACTCTATTTTGTATTGAATCAATATTTTTGTCTGAATTTTGATTACATTCGACTTGTGCAAAAGATCTATTCGCTAAAATCGTGGGGCTGTTTTGATTCATAATGATTGTATCGACCCCAAATTGTTTTGATTCGTTCCTGTATGATTTGATTTACAAATGATTGTTGCATGTCACAATTAGTATGATCGTTTGTATATGTTTAATATAGTTCTATCAATTTGAAAAACGATCCTGTTGATTTTGTTTGGATTCGACAACGATTTTGTTAATGGATGAGGCAACATAAACTATTGCATGGAAAATTTGTTTGGTTGGTTATAGTTTGTGTCGATTCCAATTGATTCGTGAAAATAATTTCATTGCTGTCGAATTATCTGATGCTATTTTGTTTACCCCAAATTGGTGATAACAAATTGAACAGAGTGCATGCATCTCTGTTACCATTCGGTTGACCACGTTTTACTTTGTTTCAATTTGCATACAAGTGTCGATTTGAATGATTCTTTTGGTTTCTAATTAGCAATCAAATATGGTTCAATAGTTTGAATAATTATTTAAGATTTGAATTAAGTTTTGAAACGATTATGTGTTCAATTTAGACCAATCAATTGGTAAATATTGTATATTTGTAATTAATGTCGATTCTGTTGATAGTTAAACATTTACTTTTATAGAATTATAGTTGTATGATTTAGATAATAGATGGTATATATGTAGTTTAGATTTGTTTATTAGTTTGTTTTAATTATTGTTTTTATTTAGATTAGTTTATTTGTTTGGTTTTCATTTGTTTTTCTAGGACTTAGATCGGCTAACGGAGCCGCTAAACCCATCAAGGTGGTTCATCCCAAACGGCTTGGGTTATTTAGACAACCCCGGACCGGATCCACTCTTCCACTTGGTGAGCGTTCATTTTCTCCCGTCAACAAATGGCGCTAGAAGGAGGGCTTGAAATTCATTAATGGCACGAGGCGGTCGCAAGAATCCTCCACCACCTAATTGCTCACCTATAGTGACAAGAAGTCATTCGAACGATAACATTCCCCCTCAAACAACAACCACATCAAACGACGATCCACGGATCACAGTTGAGCCAACAACACCAAATCCTATAGGTGGTGACATACAAGAGATTGTCCGCCAATCTCTTATAAGAACACATAGTGCCTTAGCCCGTTTGAGGCAACCAAATTGACCTTTGGACCAACCTTTAGATTTCTCTGGTATCAGAGAACAACTCGGAGGCACTAACCTCACTGTGAACCCTACAGATCCACTCCTCACTCCTGCTGCAGGAGGATCTGGTATACCTCCCTCACCACCTCCATCATCCCCTTCTTCTTCTGGAGAAGACTCTTCTCACGAAGGCAGTTCCCCTTCTCATCCTTCCACACCCACTACACCAATGGCCAACCAGAACAATCCTGCTAGACCTTGGCTCGACCAGGATGCCGTAGCCATACTTGGGGCACAACACCCCTTACCCAAACATCCGGAGAAGTGGCTTCCCAAGTTTGACCCTGAATCTAAACAGATCGCTGAAGATCACATTAAAAAGTTTATGTTATCCATAAGACTCCGCAATGTCGAGCACGAAGACGTAGTTTGTAGGTTGTTCCCTTACACTTTCGAGGGAAATGCATCTACATGGTACTTTGCCCAGCAACCCCATACCATCGTGTCTTGGTAAAAGTTTGAATCCTGCTTTTTGGAAAAGTTTGGAGATGATAAAACTCCAGAAGTTCTAGTTATGGAGCTTTCTAGCTTAAGAATGAACCCAAAAGAGAAAATTAAAGACTTTAATCAAAGATTCTTAACACTTAAGAACCGAATCCCCATGGATTCCATGCCTGCCGAGAATCTTATTATAGCATACTATACTAAAGCTTTGCATCAAAGTATAGCTATTTGGGTTAAACGATCCAATAAAGCCACGTTGTTAGAGGCCTTCGAAGAGGCCAACCAGATTGAAAAAGACATACTTAGTTTAAAAGACACTACTAGCAATGAAACAAAAACTAGCTCTTCTTCCAAAAAGAAGATCGAAATCCTCCCTAGACCTACTCAAAGTAAAACACAACCTGAAAGCTCTGATTTAGAAAACTTAACTAAAGTCGTTCAAAAACTGTCAAATCAAGTAATAGATTTGAAAAGAACGGCCGAAGAAGCTTCTCTGAGAAAAGGGCCTTACAAACCCCTGTTCAGGAAGCCTTTTCCCACCAACTGACCTAATCCTACTACCGAGGGCCTTAATCTGGAAAGTCTGCAATACGCCTTTCAAACAATTCTAGAAGCCCAGGATAACTTAATGCCTCCTGAGATTCCCGAGTAGGTTGTTGAACAAGAGACAGTTCAAGAAGAAGAACCTTCTCCGAACATTTTTGGACACTTCTCGGATAGCATCTTTCAAGCTAACTTCAAGACAGTCCATCCCTGCAATACTAGGAGTAAGACAACAAACAAACCTTCTTCCGAAAACACTACGACTTTGCCCCCAAAGCAATCTAAACCAGTTGAGACTAAACAGAATCATGTAAACCCCAACTTAGATTATGATTTAGTTAAAGATCTTAAAAAGTTAAGGGATAACATTTCTATTTATGAGTTATTAAAATTTTCGTTTCTGCTGCAAAAAATGTTACAAAACATCTTAGAGAATAGCAAAAATGGTAATTCAAATGGTAACAAGGTTGTTCAGAACAAAGTTCCTCAGAAGACTTCCACTAAAAATAATCCTGATCCTCAAGATAAAGGAAGCCTTCCTGTAAATAATGTAAATAATGTAGATAAAGTAGCTTTAGAAACTGCGAGTAAAAAACCACAAGCTACCACCCTTAGTACTCGCAAAAATGTACCTCCATTTTTTTTAACTTTCGAAATCTTTAATAGAAACGTGCATAATTGTATGGTAGATTCAGGAGCGACATCCAATATAATGCCATGGTTTGTATGTCAGAAGATTAATGCTAAGGTTGAACCATGCACATTAAAAATCATCCAACTTGATCGAACTAATGTTAAAGTTATAGGTGAATTAAGGAACGTGCTCATAATATTATCGTCTAACCCCAAGGTTCATCAAGTAATTGATATTATCGTTGTGGATATTCCAGAAGTGTACGGTATGTTTTTAAGAAGGGACTGGTCGGAGCAGTTACATGGCTATTTCGCGACATATTGGTCTCACCTGTGGCTTCCAGAGAATGGAAAACCCAACAAGATCAAGGTAAATCGCGAATGCTACCTTAAGTTCACAGTCACAAATTTGAATGATCCCAACAAACCATTTACACCTTCCGCCGATTCACCCAAAATACAAGGGATGGATACCTTTTTCAGCAATTTCATGGCCGAGACTTCATCTATCACCAATCCAGAACAACAGTCCGAGATTGTAGCATATGTGCAGCCAGCAGCTTCTACACAACGGTCTCATTCACCCAATAAAAATCAAATTTGGTCTCTGTATTTTGACAGGTCAAAGTCCAAAGAAGGAGTTGGTGCAGGCTGCGTTATTATTGATCCGGCAGGTAACAAAACATTGATTGCATGTAGGTTAGAATTTGAATGTACTAATAACACAATAGAATATGAGGCTTTACTGCAGGGTCTCATAAAATCTTTAGATATGAACATTCAAAATTTGACCATCTTTGGTGACTCCGAAATCAAAGTTAGATAGGTAAGAGATTCTATCCACTGCCTGTCTCCGCATCTTAAAAGCTACCAATCCGAGGTATGGAATTTAATGAATAAATTTTCTGCTTTCAATATAAATTCTATTCCTAGATTGAATAATTCTGAAGAAGATCTATTAGCTAACATAGCTTCTAAACTCTTTCCTGCAGAAGGCTTGTCCCTAGACGCATTCTCCGTCAAGCTGTTGTTCAGACCATCCGTTCCTAACAACATCACCAACTGGAGGGTCTTCGACGACGATCAACATATTATTAGCTTCCTGCACATGGAAGAAACTTTTCAAGGCGCAGTGATCGACGAATGCACTCACGACGACAATTTGCTCAATTTCACGGTAATACCAGATCTGAGAACTCCTGAATCTTCATCGGACATGGTAAAATCGATCCCTAAATCTGTAGTTAGATTAGAGAAATTTTACGATCTTCAAGATAAATTCAAAAAGTCAGTCAACTGTAAAACCAATAGTTCCTCGTTATCTTTTGAAAAAGTGAACTTAGGAACTAAGGACAATCTGCAGTGCATTAATCTAGGGGTAGGATGTTCTGAACAAGAAAAAGTTGCATTTATTAAATTGTTCAAAGAATTTAAAGATGTCTTTGCGTGGATGTATGATGACCTTAAAAATTTTGACCCTAACATCATACAACACGTCATTCCTATGAAACCCCAAACCTTGCCCTTTCAACAGAAATTAAGAAAAATACACCCTAAGCTTGAACCGACCGTCAAAAAAGAATTAAATAAACTCCTAAATGCTAAGATTATTTTCCCTGTTAGGCACACTCAATGGGTTTCTAACCTTGTCCCTGTCTAGAAGAAAAGTGGGGAAATCTGACTTTGCGTCGATTTTCGAAACCTTAATAGAGTGTTTGACAAAGAGAACTACCCTGTCCCACCCATGGAACAGATCCTTCAACAGGTATCTGGTTCTAAGAGGCTATCTTTATTAGATGGTTTCTTGGGGTACAACCAAGTCCTGATGTCTCCACCAGACCAACTTAAAACTACCTTCCGCACTCCATGGGGCACCTATGCTTATCGAAAAATGCCCTTTGGATTGATTAATGCCAGTGCCACTTTCCAGAGAGCGATGGATATCACTTTCCGAGGCTTGATCAATCAGTCCGTCGTAGTTTACTTAGATGATGTTATTGTATTCTCTAAAAGCAAAACCGATCATCTAGCTCATTTACGAGCCGTTCTACAACGATGTCGTAAATACGGCATTTCCTTGAATCCCAAAAAATCCATCTTTGCAGTAGAACAAGGTAAACTCTTAGGATTTATTGTGTCAAGCAAAGGGATGATTATTGACCCCAAAAGGACCCAAGTCATCTCGAAAATCCCCCCTCCTACATCCAAAAATTCTATGCAGTCTTTCTTAGGCCAGATAAACTTCGTCAGAAGATTCGTCCCCAGTTTCTCCGAAATGGTCAGACCTTTGCAGAACCTAATTAAGAAAGATGCACAATATCATTGGGGACCCTTAGAAGATCAAGATTTTAATGCAATAAAGAAGGCTATAATAGACGCTTCTTCTCTTTTGAGCCCCGAATTTTCCCAAGACTTCACGCTCTACACTTTTGCTTCTGACCGTTCCTATGCCGCCATCCTAACTCAAAAGAACGCCGAAAACAACAAAGTACCCATTGCCTTTATGAGCTCTGCTTTCAAAGGCACTGAACTTAATTACCCATCAGTAGATCAGCAAGCCTACGCTGTTTTTAAAGCAGTCAATCATTTCCGGTCTTATCTTTTGAAATCTAGGACGAAAGTTATTGTCCCTTATCCAGCCGTTAGGAATCTGTTAGTGCAGAAGGAACTAGGTGAAAAGAGGGCTAACTGGGTCACCTCTTTGCAAGAGTATGACATAGAAATTACCCCATCTCAAATAGTGAGAGGCCAAGGGTTATGCAAGTTAGTCGCTGATTCAGCAGTAGGACAACAAGAAGAAAGTGATAGGTCTAACCTAGGACAACATGATCAAAATGCAATCTGTTGTGCACAAAACTCTGTCAGCCCGTGGTATGACAATATAAGATTTTGTCTTGAACATGGGTTAGCCCCCCGTCACCTGGATCCCACTAAAATAAGAGAGTTAAGATTAAAGTCTGCATCCTTTCACTTAGTTAATGGTATTCTGTTTCGCCAAAATTTTGATGGCGTACTGATGCGCTGTCTTGAGAAAGACGAAGCAGAAAAAGTCTTACTAGAGTTGCATGCCGGAGAAGCTGGTGGTCATTTTGGTGGCGAAACCACTGCCCATAAAGTTTTGAGAGCCGGTTATTACTAGCCCACACTTTTTAGATACGCCCATGCCTTGTGTCGCAAGTGTATTATTTGTCAAAAAGCATCAAGGAGGTTACAGAAACCAGCCTTTCCTTTGTAGCCCGTGTCAGTAGACTCTCCTTTTCAGCAGTGGGGCCTTGATATTATAGGTCCAATCAACCTGCCATCCTCACAGCAGCATAAGTTTATCATAACATCCACAGATTACTTCACCAGGTGGTCTGAAGCTTCCGCATTAAGAACTATAAATACCAGTCAGGTAATCGCCTTTCTAAATTTGAATATTATCACTCGTTTTGGTATCCCTCACTGTTTAGTATTCGATAATGATTCTTACTTTTCATCTCTTGAGATGAGCGAGTTCACTTTAGAAAAAGGAATTAAATTGAAGTATTCTGCTAGTTATTATCCCCAGGGCAATGGATTGGCAGAATCAACAAATAAGAACCTGATTAAAATTATCAAGAGAACGATATCTGAGAATCACAAAAATTGGCATAATGCACTATTAAACATGATTTGGGCTGATAGGGTAACACCAAAAACTGTTGTAGGTAACTCCCCCTTTTTTCTCGTTTATGGCAGAGAAGCAATCCTGCCACCACACATTCTTCTTCCCTCACTACAGTTATCGCCGAAAATACAAGAAGAATACTGTCCCCCTTTGGAAAACCGAATTAACGCGTTGATGAAGCTAGAAGAGGTAAGAGCCCAAGCTAAAAGTAAGTTAGATCAGCATCAACAGATAGTCAAAAGCTGGTTTGATTCTAACTCTGCCTCTGATAGGAATTTCGAAGTAGGTGATCTTGTCTTGAAATGGGACAAACCGCATGAGGGAAAGGGAGAGCACACGAAATTTCATAACTTATGGCTTGGACCATTTTTAATTGCTGAGAAATTGGGTCCTAGTTCTTTTCGATTGCATAATCTAGAAGGGCAGCCTGACACCTATTCGGTGAATGGCCAAGCTCTGAAAAGATACTTTGCTTGATAACAACCCTTGTATATTATGTACATATTTTGCTTTGTTTGCTTTTATTTTGCTATTTTGTTTTCGATTTCTCCTTTGAGTTTATCAGTTTGTGTTTTTGGAAATACACATACCTGCATACTAAGTTATTTAGACGAAGAAAACAAAAAATTCTTTCACTAAAATGACTGCTGAAAAATTGTATAAACATCAATTGTATACTTCTGAAATTTACATCGGTGTTGGAAAAGTATGTTGTTTGAAAGAAGTTAACTGATTTCGATCTCTGAGATAAGCTTGTCATGATCATCTATTATCTTTTTACGCTGTCCCTATTCCTTAAGGGAATGACTCAGAAGATGTCTCCCTGCCGTAGAAAGTTGGTTCTGTAAATAAACCATTTCTGGATCTTAATAAAGGAATGTTCTAAAAAATTCTGCTGAGGTCTGAAAAAATATGTTAAAATATCATAATTTTCAGCGTCACCTCGCTCAACTATATATCTTTAAAAAAAAAAAAAAAATCAATAAAAGAGCTGTGGGAAGTGCTTGTAAACCCGCCGGGATACTGAACAGGTCTGCTGGCAGCAGGTAAATGCATGCATGCCGCCAAGACAACTTCGTCGGGGTACTGAACAGGCTCACTGGCAGCGAAGCAATGTCGGGTATATGAAAATTTGCAAATATATGAAACCTCTAACCTTAAAATGTCCTTTATTATGATCTGGAACTTCTTGGCAGGATACAGATATCAGAGTGGGTTAAATGGAAACCCCATTGAGGCTATGGACGCCTGCTGGCAGCAGTGGCTATGTCAACAGTATTGAAGATTTTATCTTTAATATCGTGGCTCGCTTGTCTTAACACTGTTATCAGTTTTCATCATTTAAACACTATTGGAATATTTGGTTAATGAAGATGTTTACACGATTTTTCTGGTTGTTATTTTTGAGTTAGAATTTTTCTTATTATCCTAATCTAGATTTGTTCTTTTTGGCAGAGATAACTACTTCTACCAGTGTGTTGCCATTTTTGGTAGCCAATTCACCATTTTTATACTATCCTTATAAGCTGCCTACACCAGTGTTTTGCAAACTTTGATTTTCATCACAACCTTCGAATAAAACGACACTTGTTTTATATGCGTCTGCCCACTTGCCCTTGTTCTTGTTTTCACGAATGAAAGCATGAAAACTTGTGATCTAGGTGGATATCAGGGGCGACCCACCTTTTCCAAATGGCTCAAAATAGTTTTCTGGCCATTTTGGCAATTTACTATTTTTAGCAGGTTTTAACTTCCGGGGCCATTTTGAGGGCCTAAATGAAGTTTTTTCGAGATCGAGGTTATCAATGATATCCAAAGGCATGATTGATCCCCCAAAATGAATCTCCTCGACGATACCTTTCCAACAAGCTATCACACTCCTAAAACGGAGATCGTATGCAAAAGTTACGACCCCGGGAAGTTGATGCACCAACTTACCCAAACGGGGCCCACATGACTTTTGGCGCTTCATCTCCTAGGGTTAGGTTTTTGGATGTCTAGGACTTTTGG
>ML792898.1:284783-299702 GCA_009831015.1 Picea engelmannii | reverse complement strand
GTCACTGGATTGTTGTGATCATTCTCGTCTATATGCTCATTGCGTTTCCAATTTACTTATCGTTATACAATTGACAAGACTCCAAGATCCTTATTCATTTGGAATTCTTTATTGGTTAAATATGACTTCGTTTTACAAGACTGTGATGATATTATTTTGATTGAGTTTGTGATGCATTGATGATTTGATTTATATGTTCTTTGATTGATTCCCTTGACACATTGGTTTCATGAGAACACATTGGTGTTGTGATTAGACCCTTGGTATAAATCATTTCATACAACACATATTTCATATGATCAAACCCTTGGTGTGATTTCGAATTATTGCTTTGGTTTTAAAACTATGCTAATATTATTTCTTGCGCAAATGTTTGGTAGATTTACCATAGATTTCATTGGTTGATTGAGTGGCATAGTTTTTAACCCATGCAATAGTGGGTTGAATAGTTATTTGTGCCGGCGGTTGTACTATGGGATATGACTGTTGTGCATGGGATGAACTAGCTCCACCACCTTCGCACATTCTGTCATTAATGTTTTCCCCCTATCTCGGTTCACCTTTGCTAGTTTTTGGGTAGCCCTGTGAGCGTTCTGCCCCTGCGTATGTTGTGTTCAAACCCTGGCCTGTTCACCTCGCTCACCATGTGCTCCTGTATATGGAACCGGTGGTGCACATAGAGCCAAATGGTAACCAAGATTTGTTACTATTCGATAATGCTCGAAAGGATTTAGAAGATAGTGGTTGGCTCGTGTTTATACAGAGGTTCGAGGGTTTCAATATTTCGGTTGCCCAACAATTCACCCTCACCTTTGACGGGTGCAGGGATAAAGTAGGTGACATACAGCTTGAACTCAATGAAGAATTCATAAGCTTTGCTACAAGACTGGCAGCTACAGGCCAACGATGGTTTAAAAACTCCAAAGTTGATGAGGTTCCATGGCCATTACTATTCGTATCAAGGAAGGTTGTCTCTCGTGATAAAGGTATGCCTATTTCCACCCTCAAACCCAGGTGGAACGATCTTTTGGTAATTGTGAAACAATTTGTGACCTGTGAAGGTTGGTATGGCTTAGTATTTTTGTATCACCTTTGGCTGTTAATGAATTTCATGGGCTATCCTTTGAACATGCCATTTTACTTCTTGCATAGTCTTTACAAGATGGCTAAGAGATTCAAACATGAGAAGGCTGATAGCAGCCTGTTTCACCACGGCTTGATTAGACTCATCATTGTCCATTATTTAAACCTTCATGGTGATAATTGGCAAGCCTTTCTATCTAGAAATGGCTTTGCTAATCCAGAGTCTACTCAAATCGACAAGGCTGTGGTCAGTGAGACTATGGTCGGGCCACCCGTTCCATTCCATATTCTTCTACCCCTTGCCAAACCCTCGGTTTTCCCTGACATCGACCTACGCAACATCATAACAGACAAGACTCAAGCTGTCAAGAATCCTGTGAGTAAGAAAGTCAAGGGTAATCCTACTGTCGACAGAAAGGGTAAGAAAAATGCTCGATTGATATCAAGACTTGCCTGGAATAAATCTAAGCCAAACGTCGACCAAAAGCCCATAGTTTTGAGCGAGGAATCAGACTCCGATATCGAGCATTTCCTAGCTGAAGAGTACCCCTATTCCCATGGCCTATGCTCCGAGAAACCCTATGACTATGTATCTAATCTACCCCCGTGCCTAAAAAATGACCCAAATTACCCGGGAATCAAGTTGCACAATGAAACCCCTGTTGGMTTAAAAAAACCCTCGCATGTGTTATCAAAGCCAGAGAAAACATCATGCATCCAATGCAGTGTGTGGCTAGAGAATTATTACACCGATGTTCCCTTGTTGCAGTCAAAGATCAAATCGTTAGAGGACCAAGTTACAATGCTGTCGAAAGAAAGAAACAGGCTTCAAGCTAATGACAAGAAACAAAAAACCATTGGTTCGATTGTCTTCAGGAATGTCGAATCGGCAACAGCCTTCATCAATTCCAAATTATCATAATCTAAGCCATTTCTTATTGTCCAGGTATGAATTTCAATATGATTTTTTCTTTGTAAGTTTGCTTGAATTATTGTAACATATTCGGTTTTGCTTCCAAATTAGCTCTGTTCGTTTTGATTCGAAATGATTCTGTTATAGTTTAGACGATTTTGTTGTGGATCCTGTACAATAGATTCATTTTAATAAACTCAAATGTATTTACGATTTGGTTATGCGATTTTTTTGTGCCCAACTTAGTTTAGCAATTGATTGGTTTTTTATTCGGTTTGGCTTGTTTTTGAATCAATTCTATTCGTCTGATTTAGGATAGTCAATTTGGATTGATTTCGATTAGTTTCGTTTGCTTCTAATAGACTCAAAACAACTCTGTGGATTCCGATTTACCAGGAACGACTCTGTTTTGTATTGAATCAATATATTCGTCTGAATTTTGATTACATTCGACCTGTGCAAAAGATCTATTCACTAAAATCATGGAGCTGTTTTGATTCATAACGATTGTATCGACCCCAAATTGTTTCGATTCGTTCCTGTATGATTTGATTTACAAATGATTGCTGCGTGTCACAATTAGTATGATCATTTGTATATGTTTAATATAGTTCTATCAATTTGAAAAACAATCCTGTTGATTTCGTTTGGATTCGACAATGATTTTGTTAATGGATGAGGCGACATAAACTATTGCATGGAAAATTTGTTTGGCTGGTTACAGTTTGTGTCGATTTCAATTGATTCATGAAAATAATTTCATTGCTGTCGAATTGTCTGATGCGATTTTGTTTACCCCAAATTGGTGATAACAAATTGAACAGAGTGCATGCATATCTGTTACCATTCAGTTGACCACGTTTTACTTTGTTTCAATTTGCATACAAGTGTCAATTTGAATGATTCTTTTGGTTTCTAATTAGCGATCAAATATGGTTCAATAGTTTGAATAATTCTTTAAGATTTGAATTAAGTTTTGAAATGATTCTGTGTTCAATTTAGACCAGCTACAGAATCGCAAGATTCTGTAGCTAGTCTTAAAATGAGATTTTTGTCAATTTTATCAATAAAATATCCTCTAATATTGTCTATTCTTGTCCTCTTCCAGGTGCATACGAATTACAATGATCAATTGGGCATGTTTTAGCAGTTTGGGAGATACTTTGGATATGGTTTTGTTTTAGGTTGTTAGTTAGTCAGACTTGGGAGATTATCTCCATATTTTCTGTAAACTGTTTTGATAATTCCCACAGGGATGTTTTGCCCTTTGGGAGGTCTTTAAATACTTGTCATTTTTTGTAATAAACTCATCATCATCACGGTGGAGAGAACCAGATTATGGATTTATGATTCAGACTGAGATGAAAGTTGATGTCTTGTAACATCTTTCACTTTCAATATATCAAACTTTTGTTTCAGGTTTTGCATATCAGTTTGCAATTAATTATCGACTACTTTAGCTATCATAATTCTTTGCATGTTGATGTGATTTGATTTATATGTTGTCCATATCTGATATCTCTTATTTAAAAATACAACAATTATTTTAATTCAATTTAATGAATACATGTTTATCTTTTTCATTAATTGAATTATTTTATATAAATTGTTGCATACAGATTTATCTAATTGTGATGGTTTGTAAATCATAAGATTGTTGTTATTTTTATGTCTTGTTTGTCCTGTCGTTCATATTTCAAGAGCACAACTGCTTCTTGTTTACGAGAAGCTCGCAGATAATCCGGTGCGGGTTTCCTCCTATCGAACAGCCGAATCAACGATTGGATACAGGACGAACCTAAAGCATTACTTCAGGTCAGTTTGCTATTTGTCATTTAATAGTTAGCTTATTAGTTTTATTTAAGTAGTTTAGAGAAATATATTAGTTTAGATTCATAGTTAGAGTTATTATTTTAGACGTTTAGCTTAGATAGTTTTTATTCTATTTCTTTTTCATAAAATTATAAAAATCAAAAAATAATAGTTTTGTTGTCTTAGGACAGATTACAAATGATTTTTGCAGGTTTTAATTTAAATCTGTAATTGGTAAATATTGTATATTTGTAATTAATGTTGATTATGTTGATAGTTAAACATTTACTTTTATAGAATTATAGTTGTATGATTTAGATAATAGATGGTATATATGTAGTTTAGATTTGTTTATTAGTTTGTTTTAATTGTTGTTTTTATTTAGATTAGTTTATTTGTTTGGTTTTCATTTGTTTTGCTAGGACTTAGATCGGCTAACAGAGCTGCTAAACCCATCAGGGTGGTTCATCCCAAACGGCTTGGGTTATTTAGACAACCCCGGACCGGATCCACTCTTCTAGTTGGCGAGCGTTCATTTTCGCCCGTCAACAGGTCTCGAATCATTCCTTTATTTTCCTCTGGCACGTGGGGCCCATACACATTTGTGCATAGAATCTCCTTAGTATTTCCTATGATTTGGATGTGTATCGTTAGGGTGTACCTAGTTGCCTCGATTGCTATTAAATTTAGGATCTGTGGGTTCCATAGAGTGAGTATGTCGCCTGACCTTTGGTGGTCTTTGATGGATACGATATTGTACTTGTGCAAGTGTTGTTTACTGATTGCCTCCATTTTGTCTGTAGTACATTTCGTCTCTTGAATAAAACATAGATCTGGTTGCTCCTGCTTTAGTTTATTCCTAAGGATTCTTTGTTTTCTTGGGTTGTTTAGGCCTCTTATATTCCAAGTTATAAACTTCATTTTTAAACATGTGGGGGAGAGTGGGGAAAGAGTTTCTTGATCTTACCCGAGTTTATCAGTAGCACTCCCAACTCCTGTAGTGCTATGTTGTTTGATTTCTTGCCTTTTTTCCTTCTCATCTATTTGGGTGATGGCTGCGATTGTCCCTCGCCGGTTTTCACTCCTAGGTGTCCTATCTCCCCGTGTGTGCATTTTTGTCCTCTGGCTTTGGCTTCCTCCCGTAGGAGGAACAGGTATTGGATGTGGTCGAGTTGCTCTGTTGGTACGCCGTCGACTCCCTGCATTTTCCATTGTTCTAATATGTGCAGAAGGTCTATCCCTTCCCTTTCCACCAAGTCTCTGAGATCGGAGTATTTTGTACCTACTTCTCTCAGGGCCATCTCTGCATCCCCCTCTACGTCTTGCATGGCAGTGTTGTCCTCTTTTGTTTCTCCATCCATCAGGGTTGCGCAACTTCCCTGAGTTGTTGTAATGTTTGGCTGTTGGGTGGGCTCTTTTGTTGATTGGTCCTTGACTTCTGAAACTTTTTTCGAGTCCTTTTCTTCTGTTGTCCCTTTGTTTGTTTGGTCCCTTCCTTCCATCATATTCCAGGTCTCCTGGGTATTTCCTGCCAAGGTTTTATTTTTCTTTTAATTTTCTCTGTTCCTGGGGTTTGGGGTTATAAACCCTTCCTTGTCTTGATGTGTTTTGGGATTTACTGCTTCCTGCCTTTTGTTTAGAGGGCACTCTCTGATAAAGTGTCCATGCTCATGGCATTGTCTACATCTAAAGGGGATCTGTTCGTAATCTATGTTTTGGATCCATTCCTCATCCTTGAATTCCAGACTTATGGCTTCTGGGAGTGCTCCAGAAATGTCCATCTCTATACAGATTCTTGCATACGATCTGTATCTTCCTTTTAGGGTGGCTTCTAAGGTCTTCACATATTTCCCCAATTTATTTCCTATTGCTTCAAAGGTAGAGGGAAACTAGTAGTCTAGGGGTAGGGAATAGAGTCTCAACCATACTGGTACCTTTTTGAATGTTTCTTTCTCTGGGGAAAATTTTTCTTTCCAAGGTTGCATGTAGAGTCCCACTGAGGCGTGGAAGTATGGACCTCCCTTGAAGACTCTGTCCCTGTCCTCCAGGTTAATAAAGACTGCTATGAAGAAACCCTTTGAGCCTAGGTGGAGTTCCACTTCTCCATTTGGCTTCTAGTGGTATTTAATCCAGTTGTGCAGAGTTCTTTCTGTGGGCCATAACCCCATGAATTTTCATATGAGTGCATGCATCTTCATTTGATCCCTGTAGAGTTGTGTTTGTGGGTCTTCCAGTACCACCTTGGATATCAATTGCAGGGGTTGCACTCCTCTGTCCCGTTAACCTTCCCGGTCTCATGCTTTTCATTCTGAGTCTCCTTAGTGACTTCCTCCATGGTCTCATTTTTGTCTCAACTTCTTTCTTGATGCTTCCTTGGGTCTGATCCTGAGGTTCCTATCGCTGGTGCCTTGAAAACTCCACTTCTTGGCCCTTTTCTTTTGTCCACCACTACCTATTTGTATGAGGGGGTCCCCTTGCCGCCCCCCCTACCCCCCTCCAACTGCTCATGTTGCTCTCTATTGTGGCCTTGACTTTCAAACCCTAGCTCTCCATGACTGT
The DNA here is from genome assembly GCA_009831015.1 of Picea engelmannii. NCBI lineage: Eukaryota > Viridiplantae > Streptophyta > Pinopsida > Pinales > Pinaceae > Picea > Picea engelmannii. The sequence goes on along the minus strand of ML792898.1, from coordinate 293,335 downwards.
CAATCCCTTTTTTAAACCCTAGCTCCTAGAAGAAATATAGTGTCATATCTTGTTCCTATAAATTATTTAATGGAATGTATTTTTAGTTTAGAGAAATGTACTATTAAGAAAAATGTACTAACAACAAAAGTATTACATATTTAATGGAATCCATTTTTGGTTTAGATAAATGTCTCAATATAAAAAATTAAAATAATAATAATAATAAGAGTAAGTTATTAAGTAGAAATAGAAAAATTTAAAACCATTTTTAATGTATTGGGGAGTATATGGTCATTTGATATTTTTTAGCTAGACATTGAGAACAATGTAAATATTTAATTTTATTCTCTAAAACATAATAAATTAAAACCAATGAATTGCATGCAATTTAAATGATCAATTCATATTATAATAATGTATGTTATAAGATTCAATACGTTTAAGAGAATTAAAACAATGTATATGCTTACGTGTTTTTGTAAGGTAAGCTTTGGTATTAATATTAACATAGATTACATATAGACATACAAAAAAGTTCAACAATTTCAGTCCCCCAGAGACGATGACAGTATCTAGGGATAAGTCTCAAAAATCCAAAAATACCACCTGCCCTGAGGGGAAACCATGCCTTGTCATACTTAGCAAGGTTCCAAAAGTCATTGCTTAAAGTTGGATTTGGAAGCCTAAAAAACATAAAAACAATAAGAAAAATAGAGCAATATGTCACTTGATATGGTGCGGGTTGGTGAGGTTCACTATCACATGATCCTTAGCAACCTAAGAAGACCCAACCTCAACATAGTTTCTGGTTGGAGGGATGAAGCTACCACCTTGTCGATTGGCTAACCAGGTTACAACCTCTAACACATAAGCACATTGAATCTCCAATTCTTCCTATCTTCTTTTGAGCTAGCGAAAGTCTTGCTCCTTGGGGAGAATTCCTATGGCCACCATAGTCTTGGTGTGCCAATATAACTCCAAAGTTTGAAATTTTTTTGAGTTGCATGACCTGGTGCATCCCAAATATGGGATGAAGCCCCCCAGCTATGCCTCTACAACCTCATCTTCCTCGAAATGTATGATTTGTCCAATTTCCTCCTTGAGCTCAGTCATTTTGGTTTTTTCCTCCTTAAGGACAGACTCCTCATAAAGTTTTGCTGCATCGATAACTTCTTTTGCAACACGAGAGGGATGGAAAGAAGGGGGATGAGATGTCTTGCAACGTATAGGATCCATATTTAAACTAGAAAGAGCGAGAGGAATACTAACAACAAGGGCTTGAGAACCTAAGTGAAAGCAAAGAAGAATGCAAACAAATTTGGGAGGGAGCCAATCAAGGTCTCTGTCTTTGATCCAAGACTTAGAATTTATAACCAAGAACCAACAATAATTCCTTTCGGCCTTCAAATCCTGGCTATTCATTGTTGAGTGTGGGAGTATCTCGATCATAATGCAACTCTAGCAACCTCCCTTCATGGCTGCTATCATTCCCAAGCCTGGATATAACATAACCTTCTCCAAATTCATTCTCGAGCAAGGGTAAAATGAAACCATGTTCAATCCTCGTCTGCTTATCATGCACCTCCCTTCCTTCAAACGGTGATGCGATTTTGACAAGACCTGAGTTGGTGTACTAGCCTTCAAGATGGGTGACAGATGTATATTTGGGTTGGCTAACCACTGTCGCTTGAGACCACAAGATGAGTGTCATCTAGGGAATATATCCCCTACTATCATGATAACTGACAGACACCCCATCCGGGGAATGTAAATGCTTACTTTTAATCTCTAAAAATTAATAAATTAAAACAAATGATTTGCATGATTAATATTAATGATCAAACCAGATAAAAAAACTTATTTATACTATTCATACAAATGTAATTATTATTATTTATTATTTATACTATGTTTGTTGTACTAAACATAACCTTAAAAAAAACAACATAGTAACCATGGTCAAAATACATCATGGTGAACAACACTCATCCACAGTCAACCACACTAAAAAAAACTCAAATGGTTGTAATGCAACACAATCATCGACATTCCTTAAGCTTAAATGAATGCCGCAATGTGATGTAACCATTTTCAAATGCACGATGTAACCATTTACGAATGCAATTTGACATAAGGCAATGAATATGTATATGGAAATGCAACACAACCATTTAGGAATGTACAAATTTGACATTATTCAACGAAGATGAATGTCATAGTGCGATATTACCATAGTAAACCATTACTCACCATAATCAAAACCATAGTCAACCATTACTCACCATAATCAACATGGTCAACCATAGGCAACTTAGTGTGATGTTTATGGATAGTAATGATAGATTACGGATGACCTTTAATCTAGCACCCATACTCCAATACAAGGGATGCAATACATAAACATCACACTGAAACATAACCATAAAGGAATTTCACAGTGACATAACCCTAGCTAACTCAGTGCAATGTTTATGAATGGTTGAACCCTAAAGGAATTTCACAAGGTAACTTAACCCTGAATGAACGTTACAATGTGACGTAACAATTTCAAGGCTAACGTATGTCAACATAACCCTATTTCACAAGGTGACATAACCCTAAATGAATGTTGTAATGTGATGTAACAGTTTCAAGGCTAACTTATGTCAAATAACTACATTCCTCAATGGTTGTGTTGCATTGTGACATACATCTTCATTGTAATATGTTGAATTGCATTGTTTCTACATGGTTACGTCACATTATGATGTTCATTTATGGTTATGTCACCTTGCAACATTCATGTAGGTTTATGTCTCAGTGCGATGTTGACAAATCTATAAAAATCGCACTAAAACATAACCCTAAAGGAATGATTGAAAATGACAAAACCCTAAATGGATGTTGCATGCGATATTAGCATTTAGGAATGATGCAATTTGACATAAGAAAATGAAGATGTACATCAAAATGCGACACAATCATTGATGAATGTAGTAATTCAACATTATTGAACCAATGTAAATGTCACAATGTGACATTACCATAGAAACCATGGTTAAACAAAATCAACATGGTCAACCATAGTCAACCATTACTAGTCATTATCAACTTGGCGAGCCATAGTCAACTTAGTGCGATGTTTATGAATGTATGACTATGGACGAACTTTTATGTGGTACCCATATTCCAATAAGGGGGATGTAATCCATAACCATCACACTCAAACATAAGCCTAAACAAATGTTGGAAGGTGACATTATAACCCTAAATGAACGTCACACTAGAACATAACATTTTCAAGGGTAAATTATGTCAAATAGTTACATTCCTTAATGGTTGTGCCACATTGTGATATACATCTTCATTGTATTATGTCAAATTGCATCATTTCTAAATAGTTACATCACATGACGATGCTCATTTATGGTTATGTCACCTTCCAACATTCCTTTAGGGTTATGATTTAGTGTGATGTTTATAAATGGTTGACTATTCATGAAAATTAATCTTGAACCTATATTCCATTAGAGGGGATGCAATTCAAAAACATTGCATTAGAACATAACCCTAGTCATTATCAACTTGGTGAACCATAGTCAACTTAGTGTGATTTTTATGAATGGATGACCTTTAATGTGGTACCCATATTCCAATAAGGGGGACATAATTCATAAACATCACACTAAAACATAAGACTAAAGAAATGTTGGAAGGTGACTTAACCCTAAATGAACATCACACTGTGATGTAACATTTTCAAGGGTAACTTATGTCAATAGTTACATTCCTTAATGGTTGTGTCACATTGTGACATACATCTTCATTGTATTATGTCGAATTGCATCATTTATAAATAGTTACATCACACAATGACATTCATTTAAGGTTATGCCACCTTCAAACATTCCTTTAGGGTTATGATTTAGTGTGATGTTTATGATTAGGGTTATGTTCTAATGTGATGTTTTTTAATTGCATCCCCTCTGATGGAATATAGKTTCAAGATTAATTGTCATTCATAGTCAACTATTCATAAACATCACACTAAATCATAACCCTAATCATAAACATCACACTAAATCATAACCCTAAAGGAATGTTTGAAGGTGGCATAACCTTAAATGAATGTCATTGTGTGATGTTTATGATTAGGGTTATGATTTAGTGTGATGTTTATGAATAGTTGACTATGAATGACAATTAATCTTGAAMCTATATTCCATCAGAGGGGATGCAATTAAAAAACATCACATTAGAACATAACCCTAAAGTAATGTATCAACCCTAAATAAATGTCACAATGCGACGTAACCATTTAGGAACAATGAAATTCAACATAAGACAATGAAGATGTATGTTGAAATGAAACACAACCATTAAGGAATGTAGTAATTCAACATTATTCAACAAACATGAAGGTTGTAATGTGAATTTATCATAGTAAATCATGGTTAAACTTAATCAACATTGTGAATGGTACCCATATTCCAACAAGGGGGATGTAATTCATAAACATCACACTCAAACATAAGCCTAAAGAAACATTGGAAGGTGACATAACCCTAAATGAACGTCGCACTATGACATAAAATTTTCAAGGGTAACTTATGTAAAATAGTTACATTCCTTAATGGTTGTGTCACATTGTGACATACATCTTCATTACATTATGTCGAGTTGCATAATTTATAAATAGTTACATAACACAACGACTTTCATTTACGGTTACGTCACCTTCCAACATTCCTTTAGGGTTATTATTTAGTGTGATTTTTATGAATGGTTGAATATGCATGACAATTAATCTTGAACCTATATTCTATTAGAGGGGATGAAATTCAAAAACATCTCATTAGAACATAACCCTAAAGTAATGTCTCAACCCTAAATGAATGTCACAATCTGACGTAACCATTTAGGAACAATGAAATTCAACATAAGACAATGAAGATGTATGTTGAAATGAAACAAAACCATTAAGGAATGTTGTAATTCAACATTATTCAACCAACATGAAGGTTGTAATGTGACATTTTCATAGTAAACCATGTTAAACGTAATCAACATGGTGAACCATAGTCAACCATTACTAAGAATAATCAACATGGTGAACCATAGTCAACCATTACTAACAATAATCAACATGGTCAACCATACTCAAAATGATGTGATGTTTATGAATGGTTGACTATGGTTTACCTTTAATATGGGACCCATATTCTAATAGGGGGGATGCAATTCATAAACATTGCATTGAAACATAACACTAAATTAATGTCACAAGGTGGCATAACCCTAAATGAACACCTATATGTAATGTAACCATTTAGTAACGATGAAATTCTACATAAGACAATGAAGATGTATGTAAAAATGTGACACAAACATTGAGGAATGTAGCAATTCAACATTATTCATCCAAGATGAATGTCAAAATGAAACATTTCCATAGTAAACCATGGTTAAACATAATCAACATGGTCAACCATAGTCAACCAATACTAATGATAATCAACGTGGTCAACCACATTGAACCATGGGAAACTAAAGACAACCATGGTCAACATAAGTCAACCATGATAAACATCACAATATGAAAAAGCCATTGAGGAATGTGACAATCTAACCTAACCCTTAAGGAACATCACATTGTGACATAACCATTGACATACATAGTAATTAGACATAAGTCAACCAACATAAAGGTTGCAATTCTACATGACCATTGAGGAACATCACAATCCAACACATCCTTTCATGACCATCACAATGTGACATAACCCTATATAAACCAAAGTCAACCATATTTAACCAAATTCAACTATAGTCAAACATAGTCAATGAAAGTTAATAGTAAAAAAAAATCAATTAAGTTAAGGATGGCCTTTAATCATGTTTAACCACAGTCGACCAAGGTCAACTATAATTAACCATATTCAAACATGGTTAACTAAAGTCAACGATGATTAACCAAAGTCAACTATATTAAAAATTGTTCTACCAAATTCAACCATAATGAACCATTGCCAATCATAGTGAAACATAATCACCATTATGAAAGATGGTCAACCATAGTCAACCATAATCACCATTCTTCACTTGTAGTCAACCATAGTTAACGATGGTCAAACATAATAAACCATGGTCAAACCATTCATAACCATACTCAAACATGGTGAATAGCCTTTTATGAACATTTCAATGCAACAAAACCCTTAATGAATGTCACAATGTGACATCACATTTTATTAATGCCACAAAGCGACAAAACCCTTCATGAACATCGCAATGTGACTTTACATTTGATGAATGCCACAACGTGACATGGTCGTTAATGCAACAAGATGAATTTCGCAATCCGAAATAACCATTAAGGAAGATTGCAATCCAACAAAACCCTCGATGAATGTCGCAATGTGACAAAAGTCTTTATGACTGTCAGAATGTGACATTACATTTCATTAGCCCTTAGTTAATGAAATGTGACATGACATTTGATGAATGTCACAATGTTACATAGACATTAACATGGTAAGTTGAATTTCACAATTTGAAATAACCATGAAGAAACACGACAATTTCACATAAAGTAAGCGAAAATGAAAGTCACAAATTGACATTACCATTGAAGAATGTCACAACCCAACATAACCCTTGATGAACATTTCAATGCGACAAAACCCTTAATGGATGTCATAATGTGACATCTCATGTCATTAACGCCATAATGCGACAAAACCCTTAATGAACATTTCAATGTGATATGACATTTGATGAATGCCACAATGTGACATGGTTGTTATCATGGCAAGGTGAATGCCACAATCCAAAAAAACCATTAAGTAATGTCGCAATACAACATAAACCTTAATGAATGTTGCAGTGTGACAAATATGAATGTCACAATGTGACATCACATTTTATTAATTTCAGAATGCGACAAAACCATTAATGAACATCGCAATGTGTTGTGACATTTGATGAATTTCACAATTCGACTTAGTTGTTAACACAACAAGATTAATGTTGCAATTTGAAATAACCATAAAGGAATGTTGCAATCCAACATAACCCTTAATGAATGTCCCAATGTGACAATTTTTTTATGAATGCCACAATGTGACATCACATTTGATTGACACCACAATGTGACATAACCATTCATGAATGTGGGAAGCATAGCAAGATGAATGTCCCAATCCAAAATAACCATTAAGGAATGTTGCAATCCAGAATAGCCCTCGATGAATGTCACAATGTGATAAAATTCTTTATGAATGTCACAATGTGACATCACATTTCATTAACCCTTAATGAACATCACAATGTGACATGACATTTGATGAATGTCACAATGTTACATAGCCATTAACGTGGTAAGATGAATTTCACAGGTCAAAATAACCATTAAGAAACACAACAATTTCACATAAAGCATGCCAAAATGAAAGTCACAATTTGAAATTACCATTGAATAATGTCACAACCCAATATAACATTTGATGAACATTGCAATGCGACAAAACCCTTAATGGATGTCACAATGTGACATCTCATTTCATTAATTGCACAATGCGACAAAACCCTTAATGAACACCACAATGTGACATGACATTTTATGAATGCCATAATGTGACATGGTTGTTATTGTGGTAGGATGAATGTCACAATCCAAAAAACCCATTAAGGAATGTCGCAATCCAACATAACCCTTAATGAATGTTATAGTGTGACAAATATGAATGTCACAATGTGAGATCACATTTCATTAATTTCACAATGCGACTAAACCCTTAATGAACATCGCAATGTGCCATGACATTTGATGAATGTCACACTGTGACATAGTTGTTAAAATGATAAGATGAATGTTGCAATCCAAGATAACCTTCAATTAATGTTACAATGTGACAACATCATTTATTAATGTCACAATGTGACATCATATTTGATCGACACCACAATGTGACAAAATCATTTATTAATGTTACAGTGTGACATCACATTTGATCGACACCAAAATGTGACATAACCATTCATGAATGTGGGAAGCATAGCAAGATGAATGTCGTAATCCAAAATAACCATTAAGGAATGTTGCAATCCAACATAGCCCTCTATGAATGTCGCAATGTGACAAAAGTCTTTATGAATGTTGCAATGTGATATCACATTTCATTAACCCTTTATGAACATCACAATGTGACATGACATTTGATGAATGTCACAATGTTACATAGACATTAACGCGGTAAGATGGATTTCACAATTCAAAATAACCATTAAGAAACACAACAATTTCACATAAAGTAAGACAATTTGAAAGTTGCAATTTGACATTACCATTGAAGAATGTCACAATCTGACATAAACCTTGATCCCCCCCTCTCTCCCCATACCTCTCTCTCTTGCATATACCCCTCTCTGTCCTCCTCCTCTTCTCTCTCTTTCTCTCTCTTGCATCTACCCCTCTCTCCCCCACTTTGTATCCCCCTCCCTCTCCCTTGATTTCTCCCCGTCTCTCTCTCTCTCATGCTCATTCACTCACTCTCTCTCCCCCCCCTCTCATTCTACCTCTCTCTCCATCC
>ML792898.1:199318-261709 GCA_009831015.1 Picea engelmannii | reverse complement strand
ATAGAGGGAAAGAGGGAGAGAGGGGAGAGAGTGAGAGTGAGAGGGGGATACAAAAAGTGAGAAAGCATGAGAGAGATATGTTAGAGACAAAGGGGGGAGATAGAGGGAGGAAGGGAGGGAGAGAGGGGTAGAGTGATAGAGGGAGTGGGAGAGAGAGAAAGATAAAGGGAGGGGGATACATAGTGAGGGGGAGAGAGAGGGAGAGGGGGGTAGAGTGATAAAGGGGGAGAGGTTGGGAGGGAGAGAGAGAAAGGGAGATGGAGGGGGATACATACATAGATACGTACACACACACACACACACACACACACACATATATATATATATATAGAGAGAGAGAGAGAGGGAAAGAGGGATACTAGAGGAGTGGGGAAGAGGGGGCATAGAGAAAGGGAGAGGGAGAGAGAGGGGGGAGATAACGAGCGAGAGAGAGGGAGAGAGCATTTGGAGAGAGATATGAAGATAGAGGTAGGGAAGGAAAGGGGGTAGAGGGGGAGGGAAAGAGAGGTGGCGGGAGAAGGGGACAGGGGGGAGGATAGAGGGAGAGAGAGGGATATAGAAAGAAAGGAACTATTTATGTTAACATTAATGCATGCATGTTCTTGTTCATAATAATACGCATGCACTTTAGGAATGTGTGCACGTTCCTAAAGCACACACATTATTTAATTTCAATTTTTTTTAGGAATGTGCATGTATTATTAAGAACATGAACACATTGTTAAGAACGTGCATGCATTCTTAGGAACATGCCTATGTGGTACACTGAGTGGAGGTTCGATGTTTGTTGAACCTCTCACATTAGGAACACATGCATGCATTCCTAGAAATGTGCACGCATTCCTGTGGGTACTTGTTCCTTCTCACCCCATTGCCACTTTATCGTCCACCAACTTTTTGCACTCACCCATAATATTAATACATAATATTTACCAAACAATATGAATGTTGCAACCCTAAATAACAATTAAGGAATTCTCCAATCCAACATAACCTTATCAACTATAATATTATAATTTTATATTATTAATAATTTTTTTAGTATAATATTATTAACCAACTATAACCACAAGTATAATATTAATACAAAATAATATTAAATAAATATTATTAATATATTAATATTATAGTATAATAATCAATTTTTAAATTTAATATTATAATTTATTTTTCATATAAAAATTTACAAATGTTCACAAAATAATATTTAATATAATAATTATATATATGTTTTAATATTATAATATTGAATATAATAACTATAGAAATGTTGTAACATTATAGTACACCATTTTTATTAATATTATTATATCTTCACTGATTATTAACAAATCTTTGTATAAACTTTGTTAATATAAGTCAATACATATATTATATTAATATAATTTAATACAAACATTAGTATAAGTTAATATAATATAAAATTATAGTATAATATTTATTTATGTTAATATTTTTATGCATGCGCCCATCGACCACATTAATTACGTGGATAGGAGTCCCCCTATTGGAATCGATGGATTTATCAACCTTTTAATTATACAATCTGATTTGATAGTTAGGAGATGATGGCATATTCTTCATATTACACTCAAATCAATGAATGAGATTTCCAACATTAACTCCCTAGCATTTATGAATTCGTCTATTCATCATGTTTACTTTTTCACTTTTACATAACATTATTAACAAATTACTACATTGAGTTATCAATTTCTACAAAGCATAATTTAGCAAATCCAAACAAGATTACTTCAATTTTAACATTTACCTCTTCCTTTACCTCTTCAGTTTTAACATTTACCTATGGTATGTGGCCTATCCCTGCGTTTTACCACCACCTTCCATATGGAGAACCATTTGCATGGCCTATCCTTGCTTTACTGCCAGAAAAATTTCATAACGTTTCATGTAGATAAATAACATTTCAGTAAGCCACCCACATAACATTTCACATATTAACGTTTCATCCAGCCACCCACATAATGTTTCACATCTTTCAATAATCCACCCACATAATTAACGTTTCACATATTTCTGTATCATTCTGTATCATTTTTTAGTCTTTCACATATTGCAAAGGTATGAAGAACTCTTGCACCGCAGGATTGTTACGAGTGGGGATGAGCTCTTTGTTGGTTTATATGCTAGAACACATGGTAATTTTTCTCATTCACACATTAATTAGGGTTCTAACATTTGGCACCAGTTCTCACATTTTATCAAGATTCAATGTCTTTTTAGTGATATACTAGTGGATATGTGCCTAAAAATTCAATGACCTTGTTGTCTCAACCCTTTATTGTATTAAAACTGTGAAGAAGGGTTTTTGCAATTTCACATGCTTACTTTAACGCAAATGGTTTTAAGGTGCATTGTAATAACATGCAACATCTCTAGATCAATGCTTTAACTCCATGAATGATGTACTTGGATTTTTTTTTGTTCACTATTCACAGGTCATATGAAACAAAGAGAACTGAGGGTTAATAGAATGTTTCACTACCACGGTCTCTTACCCTTCACCACTCTAATAAAAAAATTTACATTTCCTATTGTTTCATTTACTACAATAACTAGAAAACCTCATAAATAGCCCAAGTACTCTTCATTTTAATCTATGACTCAAAATTTAACCCTCATGGACATAATAATAATATATATATATTTTTAACTAAAATAGGTAAAAATTTTATTTGTTGGATACCGGTTGGGCCAAGGCCTAAACAACCATCATTACAATGATTCAGTAGTCCATTTTTTATGAGTCATAGGGTATTTCTTTCTTTCATTATCGAATGTTGAGATGTTTCCAGATCTATGGGATAGAAATCCATATAGGTGCTTCCTCATTTTTGCTGAATGTTCCTTGAGACAAGAGACATCCTGTGTTTGCCTATTCGTCTGCTTCCATATTCGATCCTCGCAGGATGTGATAGAATTGGGCATTGGAGAAGTCTTGTAGCACATACCTTAGTCTTTGCAGAGTCTTATTGAGCGTTGGGTTACTGAAGTGATCTTCCGAGATTATTGTTTTTATTAAAATTTTCGAATCCCCCAAAACTTGAATTTCTTTAATGCCATTTTCCCACGCTATCTGACATTCTTTTAATAGCTCCAGGATTTCAGCTTGATTATTGGTTGTCAGAACTAATCCCCAGCTAAAGATATCTTTCCTTTGACCATCGAAGGAGAAAATCACTCCACTTTCCTCTGCTTTCCCTAGGTTTCCTTTGGAGGTGCCATCGAAAAAAAATGTTGCTTTACCTTGCTTCCTCCACCAATCTTGAAATATTGCATCTGTTTCTCTTAAACACAAACTTGGAGTGCTTTGGGGGCGAGCAATGATTTTTTCCCTTTCCTCGGTTATGACGGCTCCTAGCCAATTCTTTTCTTCAGGAAGGAGAGGGTTTTCATCCTTGAACGGGTGGTGAGTCATTGCTTCTAGGAGAAGTGATTTTGCTTTAATGGCCACCATCAAGGGGGAATGGGGGATGCTATTGAAGACATGATCGTTTCTTGCCAGCCAAATTTTCCAGCGTAAATATTTGGGTATGGCCTGCCATATTCTTTGCCAGTTTGATTTGATTTGCATCTCATGGCGGTATCTCGCCTTCTAAGAGGAGTAGAGGGCCGTGAATGTAGTCTACGAAGGAGATATGACGTTGAGATCACTGAGGGTGATATTCCAGGCTTCTTGGGAAAATGGACAAGCCATAAACAAATGGTCCATAGTTTTGATAGTGCTACAACACAGGGGGCATCTATGAGGTCCAACTATCCCTCTTTTTATCATATTTTCTCTGATCAACATTTTCTTGTGCATTAAAGTCCAAAAGAAGAATTTTACTTTTGGAAGACCCATCAGATCCCATACCTGCTTCCATAAAGTTGTTGAATCTGTCATCGGTTGAAGATATTGTAAGGAGATGTAGCCTTGAGCTGTAGTATATCGCCCAGTCTTTCGCCAACCCCAAGTGTCTGATGCGCGTAGGTGAACATGAGCCAAATCAAACAATGATTTTATGAGCAGAGTCTTCTGATGTTGCAGATACGTTGGGATTTCAGGGAGTTCCCAAGCCAACCAAATACCTGAGACGTCCCTAGAGGAAATGTCTGCCAATTTGATGAGATCGTGCTGAGTAAGCCACTCATGAATTTCGTTGATTTCTTCAGAGTTTTTGAGAGGGGGGTGGCCCATGATTTTGTCTTTCCATTTCAACATTTTTTTTCCATTTCCAGGAATTCGATACAGATAGCTTTGGAAGAAGTCTAGCCCATCTCGGCAAATATTCCAAATCAACGTTCCTTTGGTGGTAGTTTCCGTCTGTAAATTCCTCATCGATTTCCCTTGGAGGTATTTTCTCCTCAAAATTTGGCTCACTGGATGTTTGGAGTTTGAGAAGAGTTTCTATATGATTTTTCCATCTAGAGCTATGTTGGCATGACCAGGATCTCTTATTTGCAATCCTCCTTCATTGATTGGGCATTTGATAGGTTCCCAGTTAACAAGATGGAATTTCCTTTGGTTGCCCTTTCCTCCTTTCCACAAAAAATCTCAGATCAGGTTTGAAACTTGTGTCGGGATTGTCTTTGGAGCCAAGAGGAAGTATGCCCAGTAGATTGGTAAGGAGGAGAGTACCGATTTTATGAGAATAGGTTTTCCTGCTGTTGTGAGCCATTTACCTCCCCATGCTACTATTTTGGTCTTGATTTTTCTTATTATTTCTGTCCAAAGTGAAGATTTATTGGGTCCTAGAGTTAAGGGAAGTACGAGGTATTTTATTTTTTCCCAAGAGGCATAGCCTGTGAATCCCGAGAACTAAGAAATTCGCTGAATGGTTTGTTTATCAACATTCCATCCATACATTGCACTCTTCTTTTTGTTGATGAGTGCTCCAGAGATTCTGCAAAAACTTTGGAGGATGTTACTAAAGGCCTGTGCTATCCTTATGGAGGCTCCACCCATCAAAAGGGAGTCATCAACAAATAGAGCGTGATTGATTGGTTCTAGTTCCCTCACCAGTCTAATTCTTGGGACAGTCTCGACTTTCTTTTCAACAATTAGCTTTCTACTTAGATAGTCTGCCATTATGATGTACAAGAAGGGGGAGAGGGGGCAGCCTTGCCTTAGTCCCCTCGAAGCTTGAAGAAAGTTAGTGGCCTGCCATTTACTGGCGGGGATATCCATGGCTTCTCAGTGCAAGCTTTGATTAATTTAACAAATTCTGTATTGAAGCCAAAGGAAAGAAGGACTTTGTAGAGGAATGAGAGTTTTACCTGGTCGAAAGTGTTTTCCATGTTGAGTTTTATGAGCATACCTTTCTCTTTGCGCTGATGGATGGAATGCATTGCTTCTTGCACCTATATTACATTGTCTAGAATGTGTCTCCCTTTAACAAAACCACTTTGGGCAGGGGAGATGAGATTCCCTAGCATAGGATTTACCCTATTCACCATTAGTTTTGAAAGGATTTTGTACGAAGTGTTGCACAATGAGATTGGCCTGAATCTATCAAAGGAGCCTAGATTCACTTATTTGGGAATTAAGGATAGAAATGTGGAGTTTACGCTACCTCCAACTTTGTCTTTTTGCTGGAATGCTTTTATCATTCTTCGCAAATCTATCTTGATTATTTCCCAGCAGTTTCTATAAAAATTGATTGAAAATCCATCTGGCCCTGGGGCTTTGTCGGGCTCCATAGACCAAATAACATTGTTGATTTCTTCCTTTGTAAAAGGATTCATGAGGGCTGCATTATCTTCTTTACTCACCAGAGAAGGAATATGGGAGAGATATTCTGTGGTGGCCTCTTCGCAATCAAATCCGTCTTCTTTATAAAGTTTTTGGAAGTGAATTTTTGTTGCCTCTTTAAGTTGAGCTGTACCTTTGCAAATCGAGCCATCTGTAGAGGTTATTTACGAAATATGATTTCTAGATATTTGGGCTTTGTATTGCCGGTGGAAGAAGGTGATATTATGATATCTAGCTCTTAGCCACAAGCTACGAGATTTGAGGCTCCAATACTCTTCTTCTTGATGGAAGGTACGAAAGGAATTGAATTGGTCAACTTGTTCCTTCTATCTTGGCTGGTAATATCTTTGTTCTCCATTTCCATTTGCATATCTGTTAACTGCTAGACAGTCTCTATTCTATGGCTTGAGGGGGTGTTGTTTGGATTTTTAATCCATTCTTTTAATCCATTCTTTGTTATTTTTATTTTCTATTCCCACACATAGCTGGGAGATCCTGTTACTGGAGTAGACCAAGATGAGTTAACAGTTTCTAGGAAGCCTTCCTTTTCTGTCCAGAGAGGGCTGTAATGGAAAGGTATTGGACCAATATTTTCTTCCTCTTCCAATTTGAGGAGAATGGGTTTGTGATCTGATGTCAATTTGGGGAGTACTTTAGATGAGATTATCCTCTTTTCCAGCAATAGCGAGTTCTGAACTAGGAACCGATCCAAGCGAGCTGAGATGTGGTCCATTCCAACTCTATTGTTTTTCCAGGTAAAGAGGCCTTTCATGGGCTTGAAGTCTAGGAGATCCCACTGTTGAATTAGCTCCTCAACAAAAGGAAGAATTTGGTCCCTACCACAGTTTCCCCCTCTCTTTTCATTTGGTTCAAAGACTAAGTTGAGATCTCCAGCTATAATGATGTTTATATGGAGTTGATTTTCTAAAAACACTGATAGAGTTTGCCAACAATCTTTCTTTTCAGCATAAAGGATAGGAACATAAAGATTAAAGAGAGAGAAGGTGATCTTACTTGATTAGTGCTGGAGTTTGGTGAAGATCCAATGTTGGGTCTCAAAGGAAATTTCGAGATGGAACCTGTCTTCCGACCACAGAGTTGCAAGACCGCTGGAAGAGACCCTTGTGCTCATGGATTTCCCTACATTTTTCTTCCATTTCATTTTGTTGAATTCTAAGAGGGTTTCCCCTTCAATTTTTGTCTCTTGGAGCATGAGGATTTTGGGAGATTCATTTTTTAGGAGATCTTTGACTGCTTCAACCTTCGATGGGTTCCCCAGGCCTTTGAAATTCCAAGAAACTATTCGCATTATTTACTAGGATAGGAGTGGGTAGGCCCTCCCTTGGGAGGCCTTGTTCTGGTATTTCTTCCAATGGACATCTCAAAGGTGGATTGGCTTCCTTGCATTTTTTTCCTCTCCACTTCTACTTCTCTTGCTTCTTTGTGGGATTTTCTCCCAGGTATTTTTGAGGGTCTCTAGAAAGACTCATCCTCCGAAGATCAGAAGTTTTCCGGGGGTTTCTTTTTTTCTATTTCTGTGTAGGAAGGGGAGGAGGAGGTTCCAATTGGGGAACCAGGACGGACTGCCTCGCCAATGTTTTTCCCCGTTGTGGGAGAGGCGGTCTGTTGCTCAAGTTCTTCAATCATTGGATCTGAGATTTATAGAAAGTTGCTAAGGATTTAAAAGGGGTTTTGGGGGGGCTCTGGGATTATGAGGGTTGAGCTTCCTTCCCCTGGAGATTTCCCTGGAGTGGGGGCGTCAGGGCCTTTTGATGCCCCTTTCCCTTTGGATATGTTATTATTCTTTAGATAAGGTGCTTTATGGACCTGCATCCATTGTTCACCTTTTGAGATCTCCCCCTCTTCCTCTTTCTTTTTTTTGCAGTTCCTGAAGAAATGTCCATAGCCATGGAAATATCTGCAATTGAATGGGAGCTATTTGTAATCCAGATTTTGGATGTGAGACCAGCTTGCGACCTTTAATTGAATGGATTTCGGGAGCCCCACCTCCAGATATACTTTGACACATATCCTGGTGCAAGAGTACTGGTCCTTTCTGTCTACTTTGTCAATGTATTTTCCAAGAGTGTTCCCAATGGCTTCCAGAGGCTTCGGATTCCAGCAATGCAAGGGGAGATGAGGGAGACACACCCATACCAGAATGACTGAGGGAACATCTTGAGTCGGGTCGAAATATGGTGACCATTTGTTTAGGTATAGGCCCTGAGGGCCCATGAAGTATGGTCCATTCTTGAATATGATATTTCTGTCCTTTGTGTTATAAAAAACAAAAGCGTAAAATCCCCTTCCTACGAGATGGCTTTTGATGCCTTCTTTTGCCAGGGGGCTCGAGTTTCTCTGTACCGAAGCCTCTACCACTTTGGGATATGGACATAGGCCTATGAACTCCCCGTTCAGTGAGATTCATAGCAGATCTACAAGTTTCTTTTGTTGGGAGGTCGACTGAGGGAATACTGTCCAATTTTTTGATAACTTTTTGCTGCGTCTCTGCAGCTATGCATTTGCCGCTAGTTGTAACTAGTTTTCTGAAGGCTTCTATCAACAGAGGTAAAGGTGGGGGGGGGGGTAGCCTCAGGGCCCCCTCCTGGGGCCATAGCTTAAGGGAAAAAGTGGGGATGCACCAGGTGTGCATGCGCGGGCAGCTTCCTGGGGCATGTCTAGAAAAGTAACACTTCTTGCTCCATAATAATAATAATTTTAATGATAGTGCAATGTTCGCAATAGATGAACATACATCTCTGTCTATAAATGAATAAATCTAGACCGGCCGTGTCCTCTCTATGTGACATATCAATAAATTTGACTCTGCAAGAAGCCATGCCTTTCAATGCAAATCCATAAGTTTTCCTATTCGACTATGTATATGCGTTTTAATGTTTTAGGTATTATTTTAATGTTTTATGTATTATTTTAATATTTAACAATGCGTATGAGTTAACTTCATGCATTAAAAAATGCAATGCATTTGAATGTTGATTTTGAAATCGAAATATTGGTCTAACATGTTCAATATATGCTTCAATTTCTTTGTTTCTATGATGTCATTAATGTCATTATCGTTATGCTATGTTGTTCAAAATATGAAAATAAACCTTAATAATGGGTAATTAAATTTAATAAGGGTAAAATTTATATAATATTTTAATTTTTTTTCACATTAGCTTATTGGATATATATATATATGTGTGTGTGTGTGTGTGTGTGTGTGTGTGTGTGTGTGTGTGTGTGTGTGTGTGTTTGTGTTTAATGTCTTTGTTGATTTATATTTATATATTGATATTTACATGACATTGTTATGTATTGAGAGAAATTTGTTTACCAATTCATGATAATGAGTGTTAAAATAATAATAATAAAATAATTAATTTTTTACATATTTAATTTAGTATTAAGAAAGATTTAGATAAAAAAATTAAATATTTAATAATTCAATGTTAATTTTGAGAAAGATTTAGATCTGAATTTTACAAGTATTTGGAATTTTTAAAAGTATTTTAAAGAAGTCTATTTTATAATTATTTGGAAATTGATTTTAGTCATAAAGTAATTCAAGTGTAATGTTGTAAAAATTATAATAGAGATTGCAAAAATTATTTGGATATTGAGAACAATTGTAAAACTAGAAATTTTGTTTTTTCTAGAATAGAAAAGACTAATTTAAAGCATTTGTTTCCCCACCTACTGTGAGATTTGGTGTTTAGTATTTCCAAATAAATATGGACAAAATTGAGAAAATTTAGAAGCTACTTGTAATAATAGCCTTGAAATTAGGTGCAATACTTTTATCCTACCTTAGTAAAAGTTGGAATTCTTCCAATTGAGGGTATAAAGTTGGAAAACATCATGATTTGCTATCAATGTTCTTATAAAAAGTATAAATGATTAAATGATTTCCTATCAATGTCCTTAGAAAAAGTATAAATCAAGTAGATTTACTATAAATGTCCTTAGAACAAGTATAATTCACCATCTACAAAGTTCAAGATGATTTTCTATCAATGTGATGAGCATAACCTCGTTTTTGCAAGAACATAGTCTCGTGATCACAATGTGATGTGCATGGCCTCATCGTCACAATGTGGTGCAAATATCATGTCGTCGTAATGTGACAAATAATGTCCTCCCATTGCAATGTGATGAAAATATCCCCATCCTCGCAATAAATGTCCTATTGTCGCAATGTGATGAACATATGACATTTATTTTCATCACATAGCCATACACATATGATGAACATACCACATTTATGTTCATCACATAGACACTTTTTACTTAAATGTCCTGTCATTGCAATGTGATGAACATAGCCCCGTCGTTGTCAATATGTGAAAAACAATATCATGTCGTCACAATGTTATGAACATAGCCGCATCATCGCAACGTGACGCAAATATCTATTCGTCATAATGTGATGCAAATTTTCCATCCTCGCAATGTGACGAACATAGCCCCATCGTCGCACTGTGAAGAACATAACCATATTTCCGCAATGTGATGAACACAACCTTATACGATGAACACACAATGTGGTGAACATTACCATATTGTCGCAATTTGACGAACATAACTATGTTTGACCTTGGTTGACTTTGGTTGACCATGGTTGACAATGTGACGATCATCATGGGTGGCCATAACCATATTGTTGTAATGTGACAAATATAACCATATTGTCACAATGTGACGATCATAACCTCATCGTCACAATGTGATGAACATAACCATATTGTCATAATGTGACAAACATAGCCTCGTCATCACAATGCGATGTAAACATCATCTTGTCATAATGTGACAAACAATGTCACATTGTCGCAATGTGATGAACATAGTCCTCTCAACAAAATAAATGTCTTACCATCGCAATGTGATGAACATACGACATTTATGTTCATCACATATCCATACAACATACAATGAACATACAACATTTATGTTCATCACATAGCCACTTTTTACTTAAATGTCATGTCACCACAATGTGACGAACATAGCCCTATCGTCACAATATCCCCATTGTCATGAATATGTGACAAACAATATCCCGTCG
Organism: Picea engelmannii; assembly: GCA_009831015.1. Lineage (NCBI taxonomy): Eukaryota > Viridiplantae > Streptophyta > Pinopsida > Pinales > Pinaceae > Picea > Picea engelmannii. Next base: position 250,883 of record ML792898.1, on the reverse strand, counting down.
TCGTAATTTTCCACATTTCCAAACTAATGGCGTTGATCGACGTATATCAACCACTTTTATAAAGTGGTTATTGCTAGTAATATTAATGTGTCAGTATACGTGTTTTTTTCCCTATAGTATGTGCTAAATATACACCTATCTTTGTATACGGATACACTAATATTATTAATGTGGTTGTTGCTAGTAACCTATCAAGTGACATATTTGGACACCCATCCATTTAACTTCAACCTCATCCTCCTATTCAGTCTCTTCACCAACAACCTTTCCGACTATTTAGATATGGGTTCCTTCTCTTCACATGGATTTGAGGTGTTTTTTCATCTGTTACAGAATCAATTTACTTAGTTTACATCGACCCGAAGCTCTTTCTCCTTCACAAACTGAATCCCTTCAATATTTCTTGAATGGATTAGGATGATTCTTACTAACTCCCCTCAGGAAGGATACCTCTTGGTTTTCCTTAGGGGGGCGACACTCACCTTCATCGTGCTAGTATTCATATTATCATCTGGGCTTGAAAAAATATCCTCTTCACCATCAATTAACATATGAGTCAACATACATGAACATATAAGGATCCATTTCTATTCATTGATCACTCCTAGGTTGAAATATGCCCATCAAAAACAATATATGCCAACAATGTCTCAATGTTGCATCTACTGATTGTATAATTGACACCTACCAAGCCTTTTTTCACTAAAGTAAGGTTTTGACTTCACAACTATGTAGTGGATTTTGGTCCCCATAATATCTTGTATTTTTTGGAAACCCTAGCTAGCAAACTTCTCCAATAACTTTGAAAGTCTGTGCATAGCATTGAACCTAGGCTTTTACGTTTACATGGTTGGGCGGGGAACTCCATGAGGTTTGATGTTTGGATGTCCGCCTTGGAATATGGAGGATTTGTGTTTTTTCAGCAAGCCATTAGTTGGATTCTTGAGTAACCATTAATTCATTCTTGTGACCTTTAATTCATTCTTGTTGAAACCCTAAACATTTACTTATGTAATCTTATAAAATGTAAAACCTAATCATTAACTCTTGCAGCGTTGAAATGTTTTTATGGCTTATGCATCTAGATTTGATGGAATGATGAATGGATGTGACATTCTGTTTTAAGTATGGTTATGACCCTGGTCATGTATTTGGATTGATGTAAAATTATCTCATTGGGTATCATCATCTCTGTGATGTCTAGCTCCAACCCTGTTCTTTAGTGTTTCCAAGGGTAAATGAATAGTTAAAGAGCCCAATGACCCCATCTAAAAGGAAAAGTGTTACATTGTTGATCACTTTTTGAGATCCCTTTTACAAAACTGAGGTTAATCTATAGTAACGGTTGAGGTCCTATTTATTGTAAAATTGTGATACCAAAAAAAAAAGAATTCCCTTACCCACGTGATCTGACCAAAAGATGGTGCAATCATGGTAAAAAATGGTTTTTCATTTATAGATTTGTGTGATGATAATGAATCTTTAGTCAATCTAGTGACTATTATAACTACGCCATCTGAGATCAGTTGAGTTTTTAAAGGTTAATTTGGATACCAATCACATGTGCATACAACAAACAGACCAAAATACTAGTGACAAACTGTAACATGTATAGAGAAATGGTCACTTAATCACCCAGGAAGCTTAGTTTACTATGCGTTCATTACCAATCTGCAGGTTCCAGTTGAAAATTTTCCCCTACACAGATGCAAAATAAGAATGGAAACTTCACATCCTTACTTTTTCTTTGTGTCTGCTTCTCTACATCAAACCTTCGAACTGTCAACTGTAATAAAAATAGCTTTATAGCTCGTACATTCTGCACGTCGTACTATTTCAGATGATAATATACTCCTGTTTTTATACAAATAAATCTGAAAGAAATGAACAACATCACAAGTTGCTACATCCTCCTCAACAGTACTAGAAGAGGAAACTAAAGAAAGTGAAGAAATATTTGACAGTACAAAGCCTATTTGAAATTGAATCACACCTAGGTAGAGAAGTCCCAAGAATGATGCAATTATGGGCTATGCAATGTTCATAAGTATAAATCATGTTGTAATACACCAGACTCAAGTGTTAATGTCGTGTTAAAAATGAAGAATTCCAAAAGTATTTCAAACCACTTGCTATTTCAAACACTGGATGTAGGATTTCCCAGCTCATTCCATTACCAGAAGTGGCACCACTAAAGATTTAACATCTCATATGTAATTCAAAACCTCCATTAATAAACACTGCTTTGTGGTTAGAGTTGAATTGGAGACACAGACATATAGAGATGGACACATTTGTTGTTCGACAGGGAAAATATTGTTCATGTTCAAGTAGAGGCAAGAAAAAACAAAACAGAGTATGAACACACACAAAAATGGAGCTCTTGAGCTCTCCTTCACATTCACATAGAAAACTGAAATCAAAATATATGAGATGAGCTATTTCTCTAGAATTATTTATTCTTCACCTACCTAATAAATGCAACTTCACCTATCTTATCTATGAAATTAATATGCCTATCCATCTATATGTTTTAGTCAAACAAGTAACGAGGGAGGAATTATATCATTCAACACTCCCCCTTAATTTCGACCATTACAAAAATTAGCACAAACAATGCCTAAGTGTTGTCTCTGAAATTCAAAAGTATTTCTTCCCAATGGTTTGGTGTTCAGATATCTACTAATTTTTCTTTCAAACCAAAAAAATGTAGCATGATGCTACCATCGTTGACAAGCTCGCAGATGAAATGATAGCGAGTGTCAATGTGTTTACTCTTGCAGTGAAACACATGATTCTTAGATAATGCAATTGCTGAACTGTTGTCACAAAATATAGGAGTTGGATCCTTCTCTTCATGTGTAAGATCAATAAGGATCCTTCTCAACCACACTGCATGAGAAGCTGCTAAAGTTCCTACCACATACTCTGCTTCTGCTGAAGAAATTGTGACGATGGGATGTTTTTTTGAATTCCATGAAATTAAACTTGTACCCAATAGAAATGCATACCCGGAAGCACTTTTCCTATCATCAACGATACCTTCAAAATCACTATTTGTATATCCAATAAGTGAATCCATAAATATCTAAATTAAGCTCACTACATACATAATATCTGGCCTGGTAGCTATAAGGTACATGAGGCTACCTACAAGCCTCTTATACCGAGTATAATCAATTGTTGTTTCTTCATCTTTCTTACTTTGATATGTACCTATTGCAATTGGTGTATATGTTGGCTTGCATTTGTTCATTTTGAACCTTTTCAAAATATCTGTGGCTTATTTTCGCTGACAAATAAAAATTCCCTTTTTAGATTACTCAACTTCAATTCCCAGAAAATATTTCATAAGACCGAGACCAGCCATCTCAAATTCACTTTGCATGGATGCTTTGAATTCATTCAACAACAAATTTCTTGTATAAATCATGTCATTGACATAGAGACAAACTATCAAAATATTGCCTTTTTGATCTCTTTTGGTGTAAAGTGTGGGTTCATTATTGCTCCTGTTGAACCCATTGTTGAGAAAATAGGAATGAATGTGACTGTACCAAGATTTTGGATCTTGCTTCAAACCGTACAATTATTTATTCAATATGTAGACTTTATAGTCTTTACCTATGATATGAAATATCGGTGGATGATCCACATAAATTTCTTTCTGTAAAATGCCATTTAGAAATACTGATTTAACATCCATTTGATAGACTGGCCATTTGTTTTGAGCTGCAACTGCCAAAACTGCCCTGACAGTATCCAAACGTTCCATAGTCAATACCGGGTTGTTGATCAAACCATTTTGCTACAAGTCTTACCTTTTTGTTTTATACTTTGTCTTTCTCATTGAATTTTTTCTTATACACCCATTTAACTCCAATGTTGGTTTTACCTATAGGAAGATCCACAAGATCCCATGTGTCATTTCTTTCAATTGCTTCAATTTCTTCATTCATTTCATGAACACATTTTTCTTCTTTGACTGCTTCTTCAAAGTATATTGGTTGATAGGATAACATAGCAAAGTGTTCTTGTTGATCCATGTCATCATTCTACTCATAACTTTCTCTCAAGCTTCTTGTTTTTTGGTTCCTCAAATTTGCTATAGTGGGATTTGAAACAATGCTAGAAGAATAAGATGGACTATGCTCTGTTTGTTCTCCTTGGCCTTGTACTTGCAAACTTGGAAGTCTTGGTGGAGAAGCTTGTTGTCCTGTATMTTCCACCCACATATCTTCATGTATAGAAGGAACCTGATCTACAATCATTTCACTTGTTTGGTTATCCCAAGATTTATCTTCTTGGAATTTCACATCTCTGCTTACTATCAATTTCTTGGTAATAGGATTATACAACCTGTATGMTTTATACTATTCACTACATCCAAAAAATATGCATTTTCACTTCTATCATCAAGATTTCTCCTCGGCTCTTCAGGAGCATGAGAATAAGCCACACAGCCAAAAAATTTAAAGTGAGAAACACTTGATTTCATACCACTCCATGCTTCTCGAGGGACTTGATTTTACAAATTGCTAGTTGGTGACAAATTTAAAATATACACTGAGCATGCCACTGCTTCACTCCAGTATTCATTTGACAAATTCTTGGCCTTCAACATGCTTTTGTCCATATTCATTATTGTATGATTCTTCCTTTCAACTACTCCATTCTGACGTGGAGTGTATCTTGTGGTAAACTGTTTCTTGATCCCATGCTACCTGCAATATGATGAAAATTCTTTGGAGTCATACTCACCTCCTCGATCTGATTTGAGTAATTTGATGTAATTTCCACTCTGATTCTCTATCAAAGATTTAGATTCTCTGAATTTTTCAAATGTCTTTGATTTGTGCTTGAGAAAATAAACCCAAGCTTTCTTGCTAAAATCATCAATGAATGTTAGAAAATAAAAGTTGCCTCCTATTGAATGAGTTTGCATTGGACCAAAAAGGTTTGTATGCACAAGTTCAAGGTGTTCTTTTTCTCTGTAGTAAGCATTGGGAAAGCTATCCCTTTGGTTTTTGTCCAAAATACAACTCTCACAAAAGTTTTTCTGTTCATTTATGATGGGAAGAACTTTGACCATAGATTTCTTCTGTAAAATACTGAGACTGTTAAATGGTAAATGACCATATATAAGATGCCACAACCAAGTCTCATATAATCTTGACACATTTTGGGGATATGACTGTGACAAATTTACATTTCTCAATATCAAAGAAAGCATTCTATTTTTGGTCATTTGTACTGTAGCTATGATTTTCTTACTGGGTGGTTTGTCCAAGATTGTACACTTGGAACCTTAAAAAACTTCTCTATAGCCATGTTCATTCATCTGGCCTACACTCATTAGATTATTTCTAAGACCAGGTACATAATAAACATCATGAATACCCTTCTTTTCATCTTGCTTGGTCAATACAAAAATTACACCCTTGCCTAGAAATTTCTTTTGATAATCATCTCCCCATTTAATTTGAGATGTGACAGAGCTATCTAAACTAGAAAAAAGATCTTTTTTACCTAGCATATGATTGTTGCAACCATTTTCCAACAACCAAAGATCATGATTGTTTCTTACTTCTTCTGTGACTTGACATGAAAAGAACATTGATTCAGATGTTGCTTCTTCAATTTTGGTAACATTTTCTTAGCCTCTATTCAGATCTTCTTGCTTCTGTTTGCATTCACTTTCGTAGTGACCAAATTTATTGCAATAATAACACTGAATCCTTGATTTGTCAGTCCATTTTGATTGATTAAAATTTAATCCTCTCCCCCTTTGGTTTTGAGAGTGCCTATGTTTTGATTGTTCACTATGTTCTGAACATTCCAAAGTTGACCTCTCTCATGTTTGAGAGCATCCTCTACCTTGTCTGCCTCTGCTTCTATTCTCTTGACCTCTGCCTTTGCTTATGGAGGCCTGAGACTGAAATGTGTTCTCCAAAGATTCAGTATTTTGAATGAACCTATTTTCATGGGTTAACAAAGATCCCATGAGTTCTTCAATTGTGAGGGTTTACAGGTCTTTCGACTCTTCTATGGAAACTACGACTATATTAAACTTATCAGGAAGGCTATGAAGCACCTTCTCAATAAATTTCTACTCTTGAATGTCTTTTCCATGTGTGTGCAGTTGATTCACAATGCTCGTGATGTGGGTCATGAAATGATCCACATAATCAGAATCCTTCATATGAAGAGTTTCAAAACTCTTCCTAAGTCTCTATAGCTTGGAGTTTTTGACTTTTTTTGTGCCTTGATATGAAATTTGAAGAATATCCCATGCATGTTTGGCATGATCTGCTACTACGACTTTGGGGAAAATGTATTCCTCTAGCCCTTGCTGAATGAGACACAAGGCTTTGTTGTCTGTCTTCCTCAGTTCTCCAAGCGCATTTATTTGCACGTTCGTCATTACTTGTAGATACGTCAGATCTAGTTCCTTGAACCCATTAACTATTGCTTCCCAACAAACTTCAAACCATATTTTTTTTTTCATGTTTAAGGACCTTACATCATAATTCTTACCTGTTAAAACTGGACCTCATGCGAGTGATGGACTATTGCTAGACATCATGAATCTCCTGTAGAAGTCGTTTTTTTCCTTTTTGGCTTAGATCTTGACTAAAATAGCTTTTCCTCTATCAAAATAGACAAAACCCAGAGCTAAAATTGGCCTGGTCGCTTCCTGTCCAGACCCTCACAGCGACTGTTCAAAGAAAGTTTAATTTCTGAAGTGTGGGGCTTTGGTCACGACCTATCCACTCTTTGTGGATGACCAACCACTCTTGGTCACTCTGTGTAGGCAAGGGGTGACTGACCTCAAAAACGTGATTTTTTGAAGGGTTTTTCCTCAAATTTTTGCACCAGAATGCCTTGAAACGCCCCTGCTCCTGTTGTGGATTGATCAAGCTTAAAATTTCTCTGTAATAGCTTGAAAATTGCTCTCCAATATTAGAAGAATCTTACTCTTGATCTGATACCATGTTCATGTTCAAGCAGAGGTAAGATAAAAAAAAAAAATAGTATGGACACACACAACAATGGAGCTCTTGAGCTCTCCTTCACATTCACATAGAAAAATGAAATCAAGATACATGAGATGATATATTTCTCTAGAATTCTCCATTCTTCACCTACCTAATAAATACAACTTCACCTATCTTATCTATGCAATTAATATTCCTATCCATCTATCTGTTTTAGTCAAACAATTAATGAAGGAGAAATTATATCAGTCAACAAATATGCACCTCCTAATCTCAAACCTCTAAAAAGATCGAGTTGGGAAAGAGGAATGCAAAAAAAATTAAGGGAAGCTTTCATTTACGCACGGGCGCAATATTTTAATTTTGTTTTTGCAATCATATGAAAAGGATGGGAAAGACTATGCAACAATGTGCAAAAGGTTGCGGGAGCTGTATGAGATGTCAGACGAAGACAAGAGTTTCTATCTTAAAAACATGTTATTTTCAATGTTTACAGATGATGGTAGTTCACTTCAAGATCATATATTGAAAAGAAAAGATATCAAAGATAAAGTATTGGCATTTGGTAGGATGGTTGAAGGAGAAAAATTGGTAGTTATAACTCTAAAGAGCCTCCTAGTCATATCAGAACTTCTTTTGAAACGTTGAATGTAACACCTGAATCCACTTTCTCACTTTTAATCAACTATGTAATAAGTTAGAGTGGAAGGACATTTGGAAGAAGCAGTTTGGGAGTGGGAATAGTAGTAGCTCGTTAGAGATGGCTATTGCAACTAAATTCAAAGGTAAGGGCTAGCTGAAACCAAAAGATGGTAGGGATGCCTCTACATGTATGGATAAGACTGTTAAAGAGATTAAATGATTTTATTGTGGTGGATTGGGACATGTCAGCAAACTCTGCAGGAAATGGTTGTGGGATGAGCAACACAACTAAGGACCTCGGTTTGGAAAAAGTCAATCATTTCGAAAGAAGCAATTCAATATTGTCAAATACAAGGAAGAAGAGTTTAAGGATGGAAATTTATTTTTAAATATAGAAATTTTGGCGAATCTTACTAATCAATTTTATATTGGCTAATATTGTTTTGGGAAAAACCATGGAAAATTAGCCCATGAGCTAGCCCCTAAAATCATCCCTCTAAACACAAAACAAAGACATAGAAATTGATTAGTTTGTATGTTGATTCTGGTGCTTATAGGCATTCGCTAACCAGAAAGATTAGTTTATTGAATTTGTAAAGACAAATTACAGATTGATTATGTGGTGTTTGGTGATGAGGTGGAATACTTCATTGAGGGCAAGGTTGATGTCTGGATCATCAATACTTCTTCGAATTGACCTTTTCGAGAGATAATTATAACGTTCCCATGATATCTATCTGCCCTACAAGTATTTGATGTATGAGATACATCCCAGGTTATTAACCATCTTAGATATATCTCAAAGGTGAAAAGAACGACTCTATTCTAGTGTTTTCAATCACTTTGGGAACTGGAGCATAGAATTTTTTCCTCCTCGAATTCATGATAGTTTGTAATCTTCCCTAGTGGCTTGTTTTTATTAATATTTATGCAAATGGGAAGCCCATCAATGAAATCATGGCACTATGTGTCTCTTTACTTATTGGCCTCTTGTAATTATTTTTCTAGCTATAAAACTCATCACAAGTCTCAACTATCACCAGAGTTTGTTTTCCGGTCTATGTCCTTATCAAGCTCTCTCTATATATACCATGAACGATTCTATTCAATTTTTTTGGAGCATTTAGGGAGCCAATGGTTCACATTAGGTTGGATTATTTGACTTATGAGAACTTTACAAGACAATATAATATCTTGATTTATGTTTAGTACCGATTGGAAAAAGATCCCTAGAATTAATATAATATAGGCAAGGTATTTGTATAGATGGTTGTGAGTTATTCCTTCCCAACCCTTGGCAAGTTTCCAATGGTTGTTGAGAGTTTCCCACAATTGGCATGGGCCTTACTTGGATATATATATATGGTTCTTGAATTCCTACTGCATTTTTTAAATTTCTAGTTGTAGGTAACATAACTAGACACCCATTTTTTACCTCTAGATCTATACATGTGTTAACAATAGAGCCAATATCTATTTTTTACCTCTATATATATACATGTGTTAAAAACAGAGCCAATAGGGTTTGAGCTGGTGGTAGATAAGTTGTGTGCCCCCTCGCTTTCGCTATAGAAGCACGCTCCTTTCTAAGAGCATTTTTTGGGAGTGTGCTCCCTAGGGAAAAAAAAATGCTCCCTGCCTTAAAAATGCTTCCAAAAAACATTCCATGCCTTAAAATGTCTAATAAGCATGCTTGGAAGAGGAACTTGATGGTGATCATATTCCTAGAGGAGACATGCCACCCCCATCCACTAGCAATGTTCCAAATGCATCAATTTTTCCTTTATCTTCACAATGTCCATTGTCACGTGGGGGCCATTCAACAACTGGTTGTGTTCCATGAACACTTCCACCTACTCCTACTACTCTTCTTCAAATAACACAGGAGAAGAAACTACAAGTTTCTCATGGCAAGAGGAAAACTTAGAGCATAGTACTTAGTACTTGCTACTATATATTAGATTTCTTTTTCTATTTCCTATTTAGAAGTAGTCTCTAGAACTTAGTACTTTGTATTCACTCTTTATTATGGATTATTCTATAAACAATGAATTTAGGAACATTATATGACAGTTTAAATTTGAAGTTTGAAGTTTGAAATTTGAACTATTCACTAAATCTTACAACTCTTTGGTAATGAATATGGTGCTCTAGAGTCTATTTCATTTTGTTGTTGATGTTGTCTCTTAGTATGTTACAATCTATCGATGAAAAATGTTTATGATTGATTTTATATGTGTACTAAATGGTTGATGCTTTAATAATCATCATTAATCCATTAGTTAAATGATCTTATATCTATGTTTTCATGTTTTTTTCAATTGATTCGACATTGCGCATGTTATATATATATAAATGCTCCCACTCCCAGAAATTTTCAAAAATTGACGCTCTTGTAATATGTCACTCCCGCTTCCCGCTCCCACAACCTTGGGTGGTAGTGCTATCACTTTAAGGAATGCCTCATCATGCCGACAAGAATTAAATACTTTGCATACAAAAATTAATAATCTAGGTTACCAGACATTGGACAAACCTCTATTTCCATCTTGAATAAGTTGCATTGTGATGATACGCCAGTTAATTTATGTATTGAGTTTTCATAAGTTTAGCTTGCAATAATAACATTGTCGTGGCTTCAAAATTTTTGCGGGGAAAAAATATCAGCTGCTATCACCAGGGAAAATATCTCATCTCCACTATTGTCAACCAGTAACTCTTGAGCGCCCTTGCATATGGATCTATTGGTATATTCAACTCGTTGAAAGGGCATCGTTGATAATGGATGTTTTTCAACAAATGAACGAGAGTTTGAGAGACTATTGTGATTGGAAAGCATACATCATCTCGACGCTAGGTATTGGATCCAATGAGATATTATAAAGACATTATTACAATTTAATTACAATTTGGTGTCATTTTCATTACTGTCCCGATAATTTTAATGGGATGCTAAGGGGTAATGCCACATTTTCCTTACAATCGAGCATTCAAGCAAAAGGAAAATAAATTTCATAACAAAACTTGTTTTCTTGAAGGGGCCTAATGGTTAAGAACATGTGTTTCCTCCTAAGATATCACAAGTTCAAATCCAGAGAGGGCTAGGGTATGTATACCTCTATAGACTTTACTAGTCAAACCGTTGGGCAGAGGGGGTTCCTTTTCCCACAAACAAGGGGGTCTCATACATCAATTTGGCGTCTGGCTTGGCGATGACCTTAAAATTAGATTATTATTATTATTATTATATTGATTTTGATATTTGTCCTTGTTATTATGACACAAAGTTGCATGAGAAACTTATTGTTGGATTATTGAGAGGGGGGGTGAATTAGTAATAGAGCAATTTAATCCTTTTTAACCATATAATGTAAGTGTTATATCAATGTAGCATTATCATCCAATAATTGTAGAGTAAATAAAAAATGAACAAATGAGAAATCATACACATACACAATACACCAGTGTTTTTACGTGGAAACCCAAAGCGGGAGAAAACCACATAATGATTTTTCTTATATGTCTTGAAGAATTACATTCATTGGAAGCACCAACTTCCTTTGTTTTCCAGCTGCAACTGGAAGGAGGCTCCAACCCCCTAGTTTCTCAGGCTACAACCTGAAGGAAGCTCAGACTCCCTGATTCTTTGGATACAACCAGAAGGAGGCTACAACCCCCTATGTTCTCTGGATACAACCGGAAGGTGGCTACAACCACTTGTCCTTACCCCATCCAACCACCCTGAAATAAAAGTAGAATGATGGAAGCACTGTCACACTATCACTGTGAGATATACTACTATAAACATGTACCAATCAACCTGTAATAAACTTGTACCATAAACAAGTGCATCAACCATGCACCAACATGTACCAAACAACCTATAATCAGCATGTACCATAAACGAGTGCATCAACCATGCACCGACCTATACCTCAACCTGTACCATCAGTGATTGCATCAACCATGTACCAAATATATACCAATCATGCATCAAATGCACATAGACTATGACTCATCAGGATGTACCAACATCATCAACTATACACCTCATGTATGCGCCAACTCATCAACTACTTGTCTCAACCATGTACCCAACATGTACCTCAACCATATACCAAATAAATATACCGATATAACCATCAAAATTTATCTAACAATTCATCACTATATCCATAAACCCAATACCATAAACCATTACATCAAACCATGTGCCACAACCTCACTGTTATGCAACCTCTATCTATAACATACCTCAATGAAAATCTCTCATCAATTTCATCATCCAAATCTGATTTGTAACTCTGTAACAGACCTAGTGTATATGATCACATACCTGCAAAACTTCCTCAACAAGAGACTAGCATTTTCATCAAATTTTACTTTAGTCTCACATGACTAGGTTTGGATTAGTCAACGACCCTAACTTGCAATAATCATAACTATGTAATTGTAATGAATACATTTATGAAAATGGTACACAATTTTCTTCAGTGTATTTTATGCAATTCCTCCAGATTTCACTACTCGAATCCTCTCAGAAAAGGAGTTATAGAAAAAATGACAACCTTGTTGAATTCTGGCTTATTCTTGAGATCGAACTTGTAGAGAATGCCCCTCACAAAGAATTTGTTGTATAGATCTGAAAATTGTACATAACATACTACAAACTGTACTCTAACCAATAGTTTTGTTCTTACTGAATTTTTATCTTTTATGAAGAAGTTATGATGTTTTTACCCGAAACACTTGTTTTAGACTAGTTTGAGGACTAGCCACAAACCCTATTTTCCACGGAGTGTAAGTCCAAAAATACAATGACCCACAATTTGAAATTTTTATCACAACTACTTGGATATGTTTCCTCAACGACCTCCCAATTTCACATTCTGAATCATTCTAGAAAAAGTTTTATTGTGAAAATGGTGAGATGACCTGTAAATAACATACCTTAGAAAGCATGATCAAAAGAATTTATCCTCCCTTGAATTTCAACCTTATTTACTTCACCTTCCCTCTGAAATTTGGCTTATATATCCTTTGGTTATCTCAGTCACTTGTATATATTCAATATTCTCAAGTGTGATTAAAATGAGAGACCTTTTCCTCTTATTTATACTTTTATGTAGCTTCCTCAAGGGGTTACCTTTTAATCATCTTAACCCACTTTCCTTATTTTAGGGCTAACCCACTTCTAACCACTTGTCCACTTAGTAATGTCTCCATTAAATTTATCATTTAAAAAAACTCTTTTGTATCCACTTTGACTTATAGTACACTCATCACTTCACTTTATTATTTACCTTCTAAAATCTCTTAAACCACTTTCTTTATTTTAGGGATAACCCACTTCTAACCACTTGTCCAGTTAGTAATTTCTCCATTAACTTTATTATTTAAATAATTTTTTTTGTATCCACTTTGACTTATAGTACACTCATCACTTCACTTTATTATTTAAATAATTTCTTCTTTGCAACCACTTTGACTACTTTGACCTTTTGGGGATTCTAGATGACTCATGAGGTTTCTCCAACTTCACATGGCCATAACTCTCTAACCGTGAGGAGTTATGTGACATTCCACATACCACCGAAAATGACATCAAATGTACTATCCATATAGAATAATATTACCTTCAAATATATTAAAACTCATACCATTATACTGTTGGACAACTAAGAGGGGGGGGTGAATCAGTTGTTACTGTTCTTAAACAATAATGCCCATTGTAAACTCTTTACATAACACTCAATGAATTTCAAAATAATGCAGGGAAGTAAGCAATAGAATATTCAACATCAATCACACACATGAAATATATAGAGACAGATATTTCCTGAGGAAACCCATAAAGGGAAAAACCTCTTCTTCTTGATATGATAAGTAATCTTTATTTTCTGTACATTATCATTTTTAGGAGAACCAACTCCCTTTGATACTACCACCTTTGTTTTACAAGAAAAAACTTGCTGAGAGCACCAACTCTCTGGTTTCTCTAGAACCCACTAGATGGAAGCACCAACTCCCTAGTTTCTCTAGCACCCACTAGAAGGAAGCACCAACTCCCTGAGTGTTCCAGCACCAACTTCCAGTTACACAGGCACCAACCTATATAACAGAGAACAATAGTTCTCCCTTACACCACCCTTCCACCCTAGTTTTTCTTGCTACAACCATATGGAAGCTACAACTCCCTGTGTTCAAGAACCCACTTGAAACTCCGAGGACAACAATCCTCCCTATAACCTCCATACCACCCTGAAATATAAATATTTGCTTCTCATAAATTTATCACAGTGGTACAGTATTTATCAATGGCTTACCAGTCTCATCACTATTCTGCTACACTGCTCTACTCTGCCTGCATCAATGTCTTCCTGCTTGCATCTTCTTGAGCTTTCTGATCTTCTGCTCTGTCTCTATATGCGCACCTCGGCTTTCTCTTCCTCTCTTATATATGCATCTATGTTCCTTGCTTATTCTACGCTTCATGCTTTGTGTCTTATTTCCATTCTATGCACTATGACTCTTCTATGCGTTTCATCTCCTTCACACACCATGCTTCTACCCGCATAAATCACACTCAATAGGAGAAACCCTCTCTTCTTTGTTCTATGTATATTTATCATGCCAAGTCCATGCCCGATCATGCACCTAACTCTTCATTCTCTCTAGCAATCATTATGAGACTGTTGTTCATCAGTGGGCCGTTATCCTGAGATTCTTTGGCTTCACTGGCAGTTACAGTCTTCGATGCTTTTCCATCTATCAATTGTCTCTTTGACGAGTATTCATCCCACTGGTAGTTACCTCGAGACGCTTCAATTCCTCGGGTGATCACCCTGAAGCTCTCTTGGCACAGGGGCAGATCTGGGGTTCAACGCTACAACGACGCACCAACAAAACCCTAACTACTGGCCCTTTCGACAACACTGGCGAAGCAGATGAAGTCTCACCTGAGGTAGAAGTAGGGGTGGTTGCGAGACTCAGGTGTCTGCAACCTTAGCTGAGACATAGGTATGTGATTATATCGCTTACAAAGCACTTAGCATTGATCATTCATCAATATTCAACCATTATGATACTTCGCAAATAGCACAGAGCATCACAACATTCACTTAGATCTAAGGTATCTTAGTACTTAGAAACAATAAAATAGATTATATCTAGTAGATCAGCACTAAACATCTTCATACATATCAAATCTACTATTCATACACATCTAATGAAGCACAAAGCATAAGCATATCCATCTAAATATATCAAATCACTTTTCAAAAGTATGGATAAACACATCAAGTCAAAGCAAAAAGAATAACACAGAGATTTACATGGTTCACCCCCACTCTGGGGCTATGTCCACCAACTCTTATTCTTTATTAGCATCTTCAATCAGTTACAAGCACGGAGCCATAGAAACCCTTTCTTCGCACAGGACAGAAGATCTGCGCAGATCGCTAGATCCTTCTTCCTTGCCTTTCAACACAAAGCCTTCTATACCTTCAGACATGGACTTGCACTAAGCTCTGCAAGTTTATACAGAATGAACAAAACTCTTGATCACACAGATTCCCTCTTGGCACTTAAACTATATCACATAGATACAATATTCCACTCTATTACCCCTCTATTTATACATACAAAAATGGGCCTAAGCATGGGTAAACCCACGGGCCGACGTCCCTTTCCCTTTACATATTCCCAAAACCCAAAATGGGTCGAGATCCCATGATCTTTGCTTCATCTAGCGCTCCATCTTTGACAGGCTATCGAAGTCCCAAAAATGGTCAATCATGACCAAGATTATTCCAAAACTTGGTCAAGGGCCAACAGGCCCCCAACACTCACCCATGACTCGTCTCGAGTCACTCTGGTCTGAGCAATTCTGCTTCGAATGCCTCGAGCTACTTCGAACTTCTATATTGATACTGCCTCTTTCTCAATGAACTCTTGGATGAGTGCGTCATTGATTGGTCCTTCTAGGTGTTTTTTTGCTGCACTCACAACCTGTTCAAGTTCTACTCCTTGGTTTTCAACTTCGGTGAATAGTTGACATGCTTCTCTTGCACTGGTTGAAGTTGTTGAGAGAATTCCATCACTTTACTCTGAATCGTGTGGATCTATTGCTGGGATGTGCATTTCTCTGTAAACCTCTTCATTCTTTCGACTGGTGACAAGGCCTTCAACTGCGCTTGTAACATATCTGCATGTTGCTTGCTTCTTGGAGTTGTGACTCCAATGCCTGCAACTATGGATTCTCTGTGAGGGTCTCATATGTTTGAGTGCTCCTGGAAGTTAGCTTCTTGCATTCCGATTCAAGGGATTTCAATATGCCAATTGCGCTATGGGAAGTTGCCTCTCTTAGGTCTCTTATATCTCGAGGGGTTTCGGGCACAGTACGAAGTTCCATATCTGCGATGCACTGCTGAAGCTACTGGATCACTCCTTCCAGTTGTGCCACCTGCTATGGGACCCGTTCTTCTTTCTAGAATTCAATGACTGTCACAGAGCGAAGTGCTATGTTGATCAGTTCCTTTATCTCAAGTTTCTCTGTGAGCAACTGCTCCTTGCTTTGTTGTAGCTCTACTTTCTCTTCCTCCCACTTTGTTTGCAGGGTTAGTTTTTATCATTCTGCATTACTGTGTTGTTCTAGCAGATCTTCTTATGCCTGTGCCAAATCCTGGGTGGCTTTCATTGTCTCTTCCTAATCTCATCGAAGGCGAGCTTCAACTTGATCAACGATCTGGTGCAATCATGCTAGCTCATCTCCTAGTTCTTTTGTTCCAATTTTCAAGGGAACAGTAGAAATTGTGCGGCTGAACTGTAGTGCCTGTTGCACTTCTTGAATTTCATCCTTGATTCGACTGAATACCTCCTCCTGCTTCACTTCTTTCCTTTCTACGATCTCCAGTGAAGCAGCATTCAGCACAGCGACTAAGAAGTCGAAGTCGTCTGGGGTGAGGTTAGTCTTAAACGTAGTCTCAGTGGCTTTAACTTTCTTCCAGGATGAAGGATTTGGTGGGGTAACCTTCCTTTTCTTGGATGGATCCTCCTCCTCTCTAGGCGGAGTAACTTCACCTTTGTTTTTCTCGACTTTTGTGCCACCTAGCTCTCCACCATCGTCTCCTTGCTCAGGTGAGATCGAATTCTTCGCTGATGTGTTATGGACATCTTGCACTTCGTCATCTTTCTTCGTCTTGCTTAGTCCATGTGTGTCTGGCATAGTTTCAGGGATATCCACATCGGACATCTCTGCGGGGTCCACTGGAACAAGGAGGTCCGCCGACCATTCCTTGGTAATATCCTCCAAGTCATCTTCTATCAACTTGTAATATGAATGGAGCTATTTTTTATGCTCATCAGTGCACGATGTAATATAGGTGAAGTGGCGGTCCGTGCTGAATTTCATCAAGGGTCTAAACCTGTGAAGTGTGTTCGGGTTGATGCACGATGTAGACTGGATTGCGATCTTCAACTAGTTGTAATAGGTGTGGAAGATGACATTGGATTTCCACTGCTTGTTCATTTCATTGGAGTACCATAGCATATAGAACTTCGTGGCCAATGGTTTGAAGGGTTCGATATCCAGGAAAGTGGCGCCTTCTGGTAGCTACCAGGCGATGAAAGCGATTAGTATGAGAAGCCAGCTAAAGTGGAACTCATACCCTTGGTCTTGCACTTCTCTACAATCAAGTTCTAGTTGGTTTACAAGGTATTGCACCCAGTTCATCTGTAGTCCCTCCGCGCACTTTCCTGCGAGGTCAACTACGAATCCAATCACTTGGGTTGGTTTGTTCTTGCGAACTAGATTTCCCATGATCAACTAATAGGCAAGGTGCACTGTGCCACTTTGGATAGAGGCTAGCTTTTAGCCTCATGTGCCCTTCTCGACATATCCATAATTTTATTTAATCCTCTGCGCTAATGCTCGGTCTGAGGTCTTTCTAGGGTAAAAATCCTATGGGTTAGGGCCTTGCATACTAATCCCTATGATCTGATTGATCAAGGTCGGATCCATAGTGATGCAATGGTTCAACCATAAGTATCCTCTGTGGTAGAAAGACAACAATAACTTGATGCATGCATTGACTTCCTAGTGTCTGCCGAAGTGCAGGATGTTAATTACATTGAGTAGTGCGGACTGTGTGAGGTTCTGGGTCCATGAATATAGTATAATCTTGGAATTCTTGCCTTTGGTCCTAGTTAAGTACTTATGTGGGGATAACATGTTGTAAACTTTATGATATCCAAGGTTGAAGTCACTAAATTTCAGTGCTGCGAGCTTATCCTAGTCGGCATGAACTACGCGCACCCCTTTTGGAAGGTATGTGGTGATCAAAGTATACTCAAAGTCTTGAGGTACACTGTCATGATTGATGGCACCTCTAAGAGGTGGTAGGTAAGCCGGTAGAATGCATGGAATAATCTTGGCATTTGCAATGTCGTCTCTGTGCTTTGTCCATTTCTCATCGGTCGGTCGGGATGGACCGGTGTGAGTAGTGGAAGGAGAGGCCTGTAGTCCTCTTGTTGACGATGCTTAGATTCCTTCAGATAACCCTCGCTCCGACATGACTCTCTCAGTCATTAATTCAATCAAAACTTCTTCGACTATTTTCTCTACAGTGCTGAGCTCATCCGACATACAGGCTCGGGGTCAATTAGATCGGGTGTGAACTGAATTTAGAGACTGCAATGAAGGGTATGGGAATAAGGCGATGATCACAGTGCAAAATAATCTCAGGCTTTAGGCTCAAATTCTTAATTAGCAAAAGTATTCTTTGTGCGTGGCGCAACTGATTAAATAAGAAACTTAGCAACGGTCTGCTTGCAATGGGTATGAGGCATCATTAACTCGTGTTCTGTTTGTTATGGAACGGTCTAACAGTCTAGTGGCAAACCGTTAATGCTTTCCGACCCATTCGGAGAAACAGTCGAACGGTTATATTGGCTTCCAATGACTATATTTCTTCGCCTCGACGAAGTGGCCTATGTCACTGGTCTGATATCTCGACGAAGTTCAAATTCTATAAGTTTTCCTTCTATGAGGCTCCCTTTGGAATCTTCTATAGCCTATTGATATTAGATCTCTTTTTACTTATCTTCCTAGCCTTCTTTCCAGTGAGCTTCATCTTGGTGATTCTCTTCCCATTCTGATTCTTATTTTCCTTGGACATAGTCACTTCGCGTTGCTGAGATTCCCTCCTAAGACTCAGGGGTAATACTTCTTCTATATCTGAGACAGATACTTCAATCTTCTGTGAGTCCTCTAATGCTCTTGCATCTTTGACATCTGGGCTTCTAGTGTTAATTAGCTTCGATTTGTTTTCCTGTTCTTCAATCAACTGCGCGATCCTTCTATTCATGAAATATTTTAACTCCTGTTTCCATTGTTCCAAAACTTCTTCTTTTTCCTTTCGTCTAGCTTGATCGTTATAAACCCAGGGCTTTCCTATCAACATGGTAAACGGGGCGTTGTCCTCAATAAATTTAATAATCTCAAAATCTTCTTCAGTTGAAGTTCCATTGGCATTCATAGATATCTGAGTGAGCTTTCCACATAGGGTTACCAGTTTTCCTCTGAATATCCCTATTCCTCTTAATGAAGGGATCATAGCAGGCCTTCCTATAGCTTCCCAAGTTCTCTCTGGCATAATGTTCACTTGTGTTTCTTCATCAAGAACACAGTCAATGTCGAAGTATCCTATTCTTACCTTGACACATTCTTTTTCTTTAAAGATCTCTGACAGCCTAACATGTCGGTGATCATTCAAGGTGTCTTTCATATGTAGCAATGCCTTCTCTGATTCCTTACGGGGTTCTACTATTTCTAGATCTACCTTAGGTTTTTCTTCATTCAGATTCATTCTTTCAAGCTTATCAATCATTCTAGGGAAATCCAACACTTCATGGTCCAAATATTTGCAACATAGGCAACTAGATATTCCACCAGGGCATTCCTTAGCAAGATGTCCCAGTCTTCTGCAACTATAACAGAGGGTTAACCTTCTCTTTCGTTTAAATGTTCCCCAACTTATTTTGTACTCCGCACCAGAATCATGGTAGCTATCTTGCAAAAAATTCTTTCTAGGATCCTGCATCCATTTGTTAGTCCAAACATTCTTTCTATGCATAGGTATAACATATCTATCATTATGCTTATCAGATTTATTCATATCTAAATTTCTTTCATCTATCAGAGTCCTAGTTTTCAAGCTAGGACAAAATCTATCAAACACACCTAGATTCATGTTTTTAGAAACAAAAATTTCCACTTATCTTACTTCTACAAAGTACAAAACTTCCAAATATAAAAACTTTTAACTATTCTTACCTTTATTAGAGCACCGAGCTTACAGATCTTACCTCTTTTCTGCATATCTGACCTCTTTTCTTCAGAAACTTCCACTTTTAATTTTCTTAGAGCACAAATCATTCAGATCTTGCTTCTTTTCTTCAGACCTGGCCTTCTTTCTTTAGCATAGATCTTTTCATATCAAGTGGAATACTACGCACTAGGGCACAGATCCACGCACAGAGCTTCCACAGTTTCAAGACAAATCTTTGCACAAAGATTCTTCTTCCTCAGTTCCCAGCAATCACAGTTTCAAGTCCTGACAATAGAACCATTTGTTGGCACAGGGGAAGACTGGGTTCAACCCTACAACAACGCACCAACAAAACCCTAACTACCGACCCTTTCGGCAACACCTGCGAAGCAGATGAAGTCTCACTCGAGGTAGAAGCAGGGGTGGTTGCGAGACTCAGGTGTCTGCAACCTTAGCTGGGACACAGGCCTATGATTATATCACTTACAGAACACTTAGCATTAATAATTCATCAATATTCAACCCTTATTATACTTCACAGATAACATAGAGCATCACATCATTCACTTAGATCTAAGGTATCTTAGTACTTAGCAACAGTAAAACAGATCAAATCCAGTAGATCAGCACTAAGCATCTTCATACATATCAAATCTACTATTCATACACATCTAATGAAGCACAAAGCATAAGTATATCCATCTAAATATATCAAAGCACTTTGCAAAAGCAGGTATAAACACATCAAGTCAAAGCACAAAGCATAACACACAGATTTACGTGGTTCATCCCCACTCAGGGGCTATGTCCACCAACTCTTCTTCTTTATTAGTGTCTTCAATAGGTTACAAGCACGGAGCCATAGAAACCCTTACTTCACACAGGACAGAAGATCTATGCAGCTCGCTAGATCCTTCTTCCTTGCCTTTCAGCACAAAGCCTTCTATACCTTCACACAGGAACTTGCACTAAGCTCTGTAAGTTTATACAAAATGCATAAAACTCTTGATCACATAGATTCCCTCTTGGCACTTATCCTATATCACATAGATACAATATTCCTCTCTATTACCCCTCTATTTATAAATACAAAAATGGGCCTAAGCATGGGTAAACCCACAGGCCGACATCCCTTTCCCATTACATATTCCCAAAACCCAAAATGGGCCCAAAAGTGGGTCGAGATCCCGTGATCTATGCTTCGTCTGGTGCTCCATCTTCGACAGGCTGTCGAAGTCCCCAAAATGGTCAATCATGACCAAGATTATTCCAAAACTTGGTCAAGGGCCAACAAGCTCTTCGAATTCTCTGGTGGTTATACTCAGTGTGTTCATCATCAATGGGCATTATGCTGATATTCCTTAGCTTCTCTAGCAGTCGAAACTCTTCGTCTCTTCTCTATCAGTTACAACCAGTCAATTATGGCTTCTTTGGCTTCTAATCCCCTTCCTTCACATGATCATCGATGATGCCCAAACACCTATCCAAAAAGGTGCTTCCTGATTTCTGTCTAGTGAGCGCTGGCTCCGTTTCACGATATGACCTTGGGATATGAGATTCATGTGACCACACGATTGCGGGTGCATCCATAGGAGGTTTGAGAGTGACCTACTTTTTTTCCCACAATTCACTATGAGCCTCCACACGTCCTTTCTCCAAAACCGTGGCTTCAATTGCGGCCCACTCAAGAAAAATTAAGACTCGAGCATGTTCTGGCCTCGCAATGGAGCACAACCATCGATCTCACGATATTGACGGTGCTCCTAAACGGATGGTTCAGATCTGTCCTCTCAAGTCTATGGACCATATCTCACCTTCCTATATCAATGACTGAGATTTACTTCGTGATCTAGGATCCAGGAGTTTCAGATCTCAAACCTTGTTGTTGCTGACTGAATATCTTCTAGAATGGAAGATCTACTGACATCTGTCCTCTTCAATCGATGTCTCTTCCTTATTTCCTTTGTCCAAGTGCAATCCTTAGTCTCAACGATCATGTGACATGTTGTTATTGGATAAATCAGTAAATGCAGACATAAACTAATCTCCCTAGATCCACCTGGATCTAGAACAAAACAAGACAGGACATGACACTTTCCCTAAGTTACAATCATTGAATTTACTACCAAATGAGGAATCGATGACATACCTTTGAATATCACTTCCTTATATCTTTGTTGTCCCTGCTTTGCTCCGGTGCTCTTGTGCTATTGATCCTGCAATGAAACACAAACCAACCAAAGTGAAAGAAATAATAATATATTCAATGAAAACTTAAACATGTGATCAAGGAGTCATGTAATAAAATGAGATTGATTTTATGGGAAAGAAACATGCCATTGTATTATATAATGTGGAATAAAGATACAACCAGATGCCTTGATGTTGTCAGGTTCCTTCCAACAGTTCCTTGCTTCCCACACACTTCTTTCTCCAATGGATTCTGAGACTGTGGATCTGATAGCTACTCACAATCTATCTTGACAAAGCAAAGCTCAAAGCCAACATACCAAGATAACAATATCAAGCCAAATTTCTAATCTCAAAGGCTCAAGAACTTTCCAACCCAATCAAGCTAACTTTCTCCATGAGAGATCCTCTCCTTTTATAAGTTGAAGAGGATAAGGTGAGGAGGTTAGGATGATCCCACTAAATCATGAAAGCGATTAATATCCAAACCGTTCGGGGGCCACCTCACCATAGAAGCTTCTCCTTCTAGAAGCATCGAGAAAATGCTCATTTTTCCCACGTACGAAGGTCGCTGCACCCTAGCAGTAATGCAGCCCCCCAAAAATCCTCAACCTAGATATAGTGCATCCTACGGAAATCAGGCATTTCCGCAACCTATGTATAGAGAAGCCTGTGGAAATCCTCTTTAATAGGGTTTAAACAAAGGAAAATACAACTTCTTCTCTCAGAGAAAGTTCTTCTCCCTTCTTTCTTCAGGAATTCAGGCCACTAACCCTTCTGAAGGAAACATATAGGTTTACATCATTAACGGTCATAAGGGTGATGAAAATAATGTGTAACAGAGATCCCCCCAAAGTATGAAGTTAGAATAGAGTGATAGCTGATATACTTTTTCAAGTGTGTGTAGGGAACAAGGAACAGTCGGTTGGAAACCTGCCAACAAACAAGGAAATGCAATACAATAATATATCATCACTGAGGTAGGCATTCCCATACTCAAAATACAAATGACTCAAAGCATAAATGTCGACATGCAAAGATCCATGTCAAGTAAGACAGGTCATGGACACCAAACATACATTGTGGATCCATGCCAATATGACTCAAATCTGAACACAGCCACCAAAAATACACTATGGAACTATGTGTTAAAGACTCAAATTTGAACATAGCCACGAGACATACAAAGTGGATCTATGCAACAATACAAATTGAATATACTCCAATGCAACCCAAACCTGTGAGAAAATATTCAGGGTCTTCATCTCCATCACTCTATAGTACAAATCTAACCATGTGAATACATTTGCTGAAGTCGAACATGGTAGAAACCATTTGATTATCAGTCATTAGTGTATACCATTAACAAGTGCGAGATAAATCACCATTAATGTCAATGAATCCCAAGGTACACTAGTACAATCCAATGGGTGTGAATTAATGAGCTGAATTCAAACACTCGGTGGAATCTCACGATCAAGGGTCAATAATGAAAACCCACTGTCGAAAGAAAAGAAACCTTCCATTGAGGCATGCAAGTTCCAAGGCACCAATTAGTTTCTAAGTCTAATTCCTGGATAATGAGTTGAAGTCGACATAAAAAGACTCATCACAGGAGGACCTTAATGTATCCCACATCAATGACAAGAAATGGGTAACAAGATTTGAAGTAGATCAGAGTAACAAGTGATTCAGGACTGACTCAAGGATGGACGACGCAATAGAAGGCTTAAGGACTGCAGAAATGGTCGATGCAATAGAAGGATTTCTGGGTTGAACTTCTCTTTGAACATATTGACGACATGACAATTGTCTTGGAAACACTGACTCAACAACAGGGATCACAGACCAATTTGTAATCTTATAAAGGAGTATGATCAAGAGACAAGCGCATTTTCCAACCTAGACACAAAGTGAGTGAAAGGGTGTTGTGTTCAAAAAACGACTCTTCCATAGAATACAGGTTTGGACACATTTCTTTCCCAATTTTTCCCCAACCATTTCTGGCAAGTACCTCTTTATTTTTACACAAGATTGAGGAGGATAACATATGCTTGTAATGTAATCCCATCCTTCGGACGAGTCCCTCGGAGTATGTTTAACGAACCCTAGGAAGGAGTGGTTCGGTCCCATGTGGGCCTTTCGATGTTTGTTTAATGAGTCCAAAGAAAGAAAACTCGGGGGGCTTTCATGTTTAGAGAGTTTGAAGAACACTTAAAGAAAACTCCGGTCCCATATGGGTCTTTCAATGTTTGTTTAACGAGTTCAAAGAAAGAAAACTCGAGGGTTTTTCATGTTTAGAGAGTTTGAAAAACACTTAAATAAAACTCCCGCAGTTCCTTTTTCGTAAATTAGTCTGATGAGACCGAAAAAGAGATAAACTATCGCTCAAAAGACGTTTTCTTCAAATAATTTTACGAGCGTGAAAAGAACAAGATCACTCGACAATCTTTTCATGTTTAGAGAGTCTGAAAAGAGCTTAAAGGGAACTCCAGGGGGTTCCTTTTTCGTATAACCTTTATGAGTCTGAAAAAGTGATAAAAGTATACTCGATTACATTCTCACGTATTTACGAGCACGAGAAAGAGAAAAGACTAAGCTCGATGACTTATTCTCATGTATTTACGAGCATGAGAAAGAACAAAGACTAATCTCGGGATTTTTTTCATTTTTACACAAGCTTTAAAACAAAACAAAACTATGCTTGGGATAGATTTTATTTTTACACAAGCTTAAAACTAGCCAAAACTATGCTTGGACCTGGTTTCATTTTTACACAATCTCGAACCAGAGGAAACTATGCTTGAGGTAGGTGGTTTCATTTTTACACAAGATTGAACCAAAGTAAAAACTATGCTTGCGACTTCCCAACGCATGGTTCACGAATTCACATGGTTGGTACTTAGCCCCTAGTTTAAGAAACTAGTGGCTCAACTTCAGCATGAAGTCTAGAGGCTGGAAGCATTTCCCCCCAAGCTTCGTTTCTTCCAACTACCAAGGCGAATGAAATGAAGCTTCAAATACTAGACGAAGGACTTGACTCGAAAAGAGAGGGGGAAGTTGTTTCATTTTTTAACGAGCTTGACACAGGAGAAGAACTATGCTTGAGAATCCAGGTTCAATCCCCATACCTCTGTTTCATTGTTTAACGAGCTTGACACAAAAACATGAAATATGATCATAACCTTTGTTTCATTTTTTAACGAGGTTTCCACAGAGAAGCAAAAACTATCCTCGTAACTGGGTTTTTTTTTTAACGAGATTGAAATCATAAAATCATGCTCAAGGCTGGTCTTGATCATGGCTTCCAAGACAACAATGCTCCAGAAGGACACCATGTCAAGGGAAAAAACTCAGTCATGGCTTCCAAGAGATCTTCATTGGACAGAAGAGACACACTCTGGAAAGAACACATGTCGAGGGATGCAATAGGGGTAAGGAGATCAGGCTCCAATAGCCCTATCGAAGATATCACCATGTCAACTACCAGATCCAAGTCATAAGATAGTGAACTTATGGTGAGAGGCTCATCTTTATTGGAAGCTGAAGGCATGGGAGACAATGCCACATAATTGACCTGTGGCATGGGTGATATCGTCTTCATATAAGAACCATTTAGGGAGGTAATCCAATCAGGACCGATGAATGAAAGTTGATCAATAGTCACAATTCTTCCATCATGATTGAAAGATATCACACGAAAAAGAGTGGACACAATAGCTTTCATGGCATAGACATTATCCCACCCGAGGAGTAAAGAGAAATACAAGGGGTCTTGGACTACCATGACATCAATAAAGACAGTTTTCCCTCCCAAAGTTACAGGAAACTGAGGAAGGGTCCCTAAAGGTTGACTGGTTCTTCTATTAAAAGCTAACAGATTCTGTGTAACTGGCACAAGTTGAGGACAACCCAAAGTTTTCCAAGCAAAAGAGGACAAAATACTAACAGACGCACCTTTATCTATTAGTGTCTGAGGAACATCCCGACCACAAACCTTCATTGTAATCTGGAAAGGAATGTGAGAGGGAAGATAAGTTCTAGTTAGCACACGCCAATCAAAACGGATGGCCTCATTACTTGGAGGGGGTTCCACAGGAGAAGGAGGAATACCCCCCGACACGGTAGAGTCTGTATCAATGAGAAAAATGTGGGCAGTATCGGGTTTAATCTCGAGCGGGAGAGTAGGATCGACCGATGACGAGATCAAATCGACCATTTGGGTTTCATTGTCCAAGGGGAGAATGGGGTTGACGGGTGGAAACAGATTGACTGCTCGGGTTTCACTCTCTGGCGGGAGAGTGGGATTGACCGAGGATGGGATTGGATCAACCACTTTGTCAACTAGTTCGACTAAGGACATGACCATATTGACTACATGATCAGCCAGACTGACCAATGAAGGGACTAGATTGATCATTCCATCAACTACAGGTGGGTCGAGAGTAAGATTGTGATAAGTAGCTGGAAGTTGAGGTTTTGAAATAGTCATGTCTTCCAATAATTTTAAGGCTTCATCCATACAAGAGAAAAGGTGAGTTAGATGACTCCCTTTGCATAACATGCATGATAACTTGAGTCTACTTTTCTTTTTCCCAATTGTATCATGACTAGTTGATGGGAGGTCATTAGCATGTTGTTCAGAGGCTGACGACACGGGATAGCGAGGGTGTGTAGACCATGCTTCTAAGACCTTGGATAGACCAGGGAAATCCTTAAGAAGATGGACACCCTTACAAAGCCTGCAAGGGTACTTAGGCTTACGGGTTGTTTGGGTGATCTTGGCATCATCAACACTCCCAACACGATTAATAGTAACCAGTTTCTTTCCAACATGTCCGACAGTGGTAGGAAGTTTTGACCCTTGTTGATTTTTATTCTTCTTATTCTTTCGTTTCTTCTCCTTCTTATCCACCGCGTTACTATTTTGCGAGCTTTCACTCAGCGAAGAAGATGAAATGGAAAAAGACCTTGCAAGTGAAGAAGGTGAGGAAGATCTTACTGGTGAAGAAGGTGAAGGATCAGCATGGGTTTGATTCTCTTGGGGGGAAGTTCTTACAAATAAATCACTAACTACATTCGGGACTACCTGAGTGAAAAACAACCATATCGGTAATCCAATTGTGAGACCTAGAAGGCTCAAAGTAGTGATGTGAGGAGGACCAATGTTTCCATAAGAAGGAAAAACAAAAGGTTCCCCTGGAGAAGGGGTTCCTTCATTGGTCATTTTGAGAACTGATGCCATTAAATACAAATCCAATCTAGAGTCCACTAGGGAAAACAAACAACACACGCTAAAAATCTGGTAAGCAAGCAAGCAAACAAAAACTTTATCGCAATGAAAACACTAGTTGGTGATGAAATCCAACGTCTCGGGAACAATGTAATAAAGGGATGATATAGAGAGGGTGGAAAAGTTATGTTGACGATCTTCTAAACAAACTTACACCCTGGTGCAAGCTCCCACACATAAACGTGGGTATACCCTCCAAGGAGCCCGAGTGAGTTTGGCCGATGTCGATTCCAGGTACCATGAAGACTTGCCCCTCC
This sequence comes from Picea engelmannii, assembly GCA_009831015.1. Classification (NCBI taxonomy): domain Eukaryota; kingdom Viridiplantae; phylum Streptophyta; class Pinopsida; order Pinales; family Pinaceae; genus Picea; species Picea engelmannii. The sequence goes on along the minus strand of ML792898.1, from coordinate 223,174 downwards.
ACAGTCACCTCTTGTAAAGAACCTAGAGAGATAGGTCGCTAAGGTTACCAACTACAACAATGATGCCTTGGGAAACAGTCGACAGTCTGATCCACACACAAAGGTAGGGTATCTAGCCCAAATTCAACTTGAAAGGCTTCCACTCATCCTTGTGGGTATACCTTCAAGCGACCCCCATAATACACACAATCTCTACACCGAGACCAACAAAGTAGGGTGAGTAACTCTATCAGTCTTAATGCGACCTCGTGATTGACCCTTGTGTTAGAAGGGCTTCCCAAGACAAAATGTAATAAGTGGATTTTACCGCTCCCTAAATCAAGATTCTATGTTTGTTTGCATCTTTGGAAAGTTATCTTTCACACCTATTCCAAAGCCCTACAACTAATCTAACGTAGGTTTGCTACTAGAAAATATAAAAATGTCTAATCAATTTTTATAAGCACTTTATTTTTAAGTTTGTTGTTACTCAAAAGGAAGATGGCGTGGAAAATATGGTGTTTTGACCGACTCGAAAGTTATGCAAAGAGATGAAGATGCAATCTTTTCATTTACATGATAGCTATGCTTCGAGAAGGAGAAAACATTTATCATTCCCATATGCCCCATGTCCCAAAATTTTAAAACTCATCAATATCAATATCTTCAATAAATGAGCACAATAGACTGTATACCAAAATTTTTCAGAATTTAAGACCAAAAAATGCCAAGAATCATGCAATTTCGCTACTTCAAATGCAAGGATTCCCCAATCTAATATAAAGTAGGAAATTAAAACTTTTTGTTTCAAAGATAGCTAAAATCAATAGCAAATGGACATGAAACAAAGTAACCCAAACAATTTTCTCTTTTAACACGAACTATTCAATAAAAGAAAAATAAGTTCTTTCACCAAACAATTCTAAAGAAAAGATAGTTCTTTGTAACTGAAAGACACTCAAAGCAAGAGACTAAATATTCAAAAAGAAAACAAAGAAAATATGGCTAAAATTAGTTTCAAAGTTGTCAACCAGACTGTAAACAGATCATAATCAAACCCAAAAATTCACCCCAAAACCAAATCCAAGGTCTGGGTAAGGAAAAAAACCATCAAAAATCAAAATTTTCACAATTTCCGTAGGCTGTAGACTAACACAGTGCGAAAATCCATGATTTCCACAGGCTAGGTATGGGTAGGGTGCGGAGTTTCCACACTGTTCTAAACAAGTGGGGTGCGGAAATCCTAAGTCGTCGCACTGTCCCTCAAAGCAGGGTGCGTAAATCAAACAAAAATGGAAAAAATTAAAAATTAAGAAGGTTTTCCAGTGAAGTTTAACTGTCAGAGAGTCAAGATGGATCTCCTAGTGACTAAGAAAACAAAAACCAAGCAATCAAAACGAGAAAGAAAGACAAACTAGGAGAACAATATGTTCCCCAGTGGAGTCACCAATTTTGTTATCGGATAAATCAGTAAATGCAGACAGAAACTAATCTCCCTAGATCCACCTGGATCTAGAACAAAACAAGATAGGACATGACTCTTTCCCTAAGTTACAATAATTGAATTTACTAGCAAAGAAGGAAACAATGGCATAAAGAAGGAATCGATGACATACCTTTGAATATCGCTTCCTTATATCTTTGTTGTCCCTGCTTTGCTCCAGTGCTCTTGTGCTATTGATCCTGCAATGAAACGCAAACCAACCAAAGTGAAAGCAACAATAATATATTCAATGAAAACTTAAACATGTGATCAAGGAGTCATGTAATAAAATGAGAGTGATTTTATGGGAAAGAAACATGCCATTGTATTATATAATGTGGAAGAAATATACAACCAGATGCCTTGATGTTGTCAGGTTCCTTCAAATAGTTCCTTTCTTCCCACACACTTCTTGCTCCAATGGATTCTGAGACTATGGATCTGATAGCTACTCACAATATATCTTGACAAAGTAAAGTTCAAAGCCAACATACCAAGCTAAAAATCTCAAGCCAAATTTCTAATCTCAAAGGCTCAAGAACTTCCCAACCCAATCAAACTAACTTTCTCCATGAGAGCTCCTCTCCTTTTATAAGTTGAAGAGGATAAGGTGAGGAGATTAGGATGATCCCACTAAATCATGAAAGTGAGTAAGATCCAAACCGTTCGGAGGCCACCTCACCATAGAAGCTTCTCCTTCTAGAAGCATAGAGAAAATGCTCATTTTTCCCACGTACGAAGGCTGTCGCACCCTAGCAGTAATGTAGCCCATGAAAACTTCACAACCTAGAAACAGTGCAGCCTACATAAATCAGTCATTTCCGCACCCTATGTATAGAGAAGCTTGCAGAAATCCTCTTTAATAGGGTTTAAACAAAGGAAAATACAACTTCTTCTCTCAGGGAAAGTTTTTCTCCCTTATTTCTTCAGGAATTCAGGCCACTGACCCTTCTGAAGGCAATAAATAGGTTTACATCATTAACGGTCATAAGGGTGATGAAAATAATGGGTAACACATGTGGCCCTCCAAAACATTGAACGAGATCGATTTCGCCTTTCGGGCTTTGGGAGTTTCAATTCTCAAACTCTGCTTGCTCACGAAGAATTTCACCCAGAGTCCACGATCCAATGACATGTGTCCCTTTAATCCAACATCTATCCTCCACTCTGGGACTTTGTCCTTCGAAAATATCAAACCTTTCTCCTTCACGTTTTCCCAGAGTAGTTTCTCCTGGAGTTCACGATCCATTGACACATACCCTCCTACATGATCAACGATCATACATGACTTCGACACTTTGGGACTTTAGGCTAATCGCTGCTTCATTCTCCTTACAGTCACTACTTACTTTAGGACTTCAGGATTTTGACAAGTCCTCTCTCCTATGCTCATCCAAAGGCTTAACCTTCATTCATTTATTTCTGGATTCGATGACTGTTGATCCTCGATGCTCAGATCCAATGGATCAGATCTGTACTTCTCCTTTGCACTTCCTCTGGTCACTGGGTGCTAATCTAACGGTCATCGAGTATTCAGGATTGGTGATCCAATGACCACTGTCGTTCTTCCTCCTAAGCTTTTTGATCTCTCTGACTTAGAATATTTTCTAAGTGTTCAAAGGTCTCGACCTTTCCTCCTCTTGCGATTCCTTCTCTTGGACCTTGGTGCATTTCTAGAAAGCGCAAAGTGATATCTCTTATGAGATTTGATCTCTACATACTATTCACTCCTCCTCCTGATCTTACGCTTCTTTTCGAGCTTTGATCTCTGGATACTCACGCTATTCCTCCCGAGCTTTGATTTTCATACTGTTCACTTCTTCTCCTGAACTTGCGCTTTCCCTATTTTCCATCATTGTTGCTTTTATTTCCTGTAAACATATCATCATCGTTGTTTTTCTTGCCATCAATGAAAATCACACTCTGCCTGTAAACATGCCAACAATCTCCCCCTTTGGCATTGATGGCAACCCTGAAGGGATGCACTGTTCTACTTAGACCTCCAACTATAGCATCCAGACCACACCTTTTCTCCCCCTTTGACATCAATGTCAAAGAAAACATGCTCCCCCATAGATGTTGCAATACTTTTCGGAGGTATCAGATATTCAACCAACACAAAATCCGCCTGACAGGATGGACTCTCTTAGGTGAGAGAAGAGATGACACCCAACATATGACAGAGATATTCAAATGGTGTCTTGGCTAGGGGTTTAGTAAATATGTCTGCAATTTGTTTTGTGGTTGGAATGTAATGAACCTGAACAATATTATTGGTGACCTACTCTCTTAGAAAGTGGTATTTTATGGGGATGTGCTTGGTCTTGGAATGAAATTCTAGATTCTTGGACCTGTTCATTTTCAGCTTCAACTGTGTCCTCTGTAGTATACTCAATATTGCTCATCTCTCTTACTCAGACTCCTTCATCAACCTTTTCTTGTCATAACTGAATGACTCCCCCTGTGTTTCTAAAGGATGTTGTTGTCCTACTGGGACACTACGCAATTGTAGCTCATTTTATTTTTTTGATGCCTACAATCCAAGGATTTTATGACCATATCCATCATAAGAGAAAACAATAACCATTACAAACACTCTCATACCTCCTTTAATTCATCCATGAAGACGTCTCTCATCTAAACTTACTTTGAGATGTATGAGTAGCTTCTGGATGTCTTCCTTGATCTGATCTTCTAAATATTGCAGTATTGCTTTCATTCTTTGAACCTGAAGAACCCGAGTCATACCTGCTTTCCCTTTTTACAAATGAAGGACCTGTGTTAGACTTCTTAGGAGTACTGATTTCTTCCTTGTTGTATCCAAGACTGGATTTGTCATTTGGTGGTCTCTGACTATCCAAGATCTCATCCAGGATCATGGAACTGTTCAAGAACTTGATTTGGGTGTTTGACTTCTCAACCTTCTTTCTAAGATTCACAACTTATGCTTCCAACTTGTAGAAATTTTAATACAAATTACGTATTGCCTTGATTCTCCTAATCTAACAATTATATGCCACTGTTAAATACAAAATCGCTTGTACAAATATTCTTGTGGAATTTAAAACACGATCGCCAATTGCAATATCAAGAAGAAAGATCAATCACACATAACACATATGTTTTACTGGGAAATCATAAAGCTAAAAACCCCACTATCATATATTATCTTTATATCATGGATCATGAAACAATCTCATACAAAAATCTAATCCAAGAGCTCTCACTGCAATATACAATCATCTCACACTATCATGCAAAAATCAACAAATACATGTGCCAATTCTCTACCTCCAGACAGCCTGCCTCCTCTGCACAATCCCTGCAAATGAAAAAACTGTAAATGAATTTGAATTCCTCTTGCCTAGGCTGCGCATTGCTCATGGGCACATCCACTGTGTGTGTGATTGCATGAGTGCACTCACTCAAATCACAACTAATAGTCAAACTGTCCCTTTCACCTGTTATCTCAACCGGGTCTCCACTGGATCTGACATGCATGTAGTTAACAGTGGTAAATCTTCAGTTTCATGTGAGATCACTGATTGTGAATTAATTAATAATTAATTCACTGATCTCTCACTAGTTTAAGTTTAGTTACAACTAGTACAACTGAGTTTAACTCACTTAACTGAGTTAAACTACTTCACAACTCACGTAACTACACATCCAACTCTGTTACAACTTCGAATCACTCAGTTACAACTAATTTGACTTGGATGTCCCACCAGTCAACCTTTGAGCTCGAATTTCCTATAGCTAACTGATTTTCCATTTCAGTTAACTATTTTCAAGTAATTATAAGATAATAGATTAATATTTATTGTCCAATTTATTTAAGGGAAAAATAAATTAGACACACATTTCTTGTTTACTTTTCAACACTCCCTCTGAACAATAAATGGATTATCCTTCACCCCAATCCTGTCTCTATGGTATTCGGATTTTCCCTGGTGAGCGCCTTCATCAGAATGTCTACATCCCGATCTTCCGTAGGAATGTACTGAAGCAACATGATCTTCCACTACACACAATCTCTAAGATGATGATACCGGATATATATATGCTTAGATCTATCATGAAACACATGATTAATTGAGAGTTTAATGCAATTCTAATTATCACAATGAATCACTATCGGATCTAAATGAGAACCAAACAAACCAAACAAGATCTTTCTGATCCAGATAGCCTCACATGCAGCTTGAATTGTTGCCATGTATTCCGCTTCTGCTGAACTGAGTGCCATGGATCTCTGTTTCCTATTGTACCAATAAACAACTGTAGATATGATACTAAAGATCCCCCCTGATGTTCTCTTTTTGTCTGTTGGGCTTCCCGCCCAAGCTGCATCCGTGAAGCCATGCAAGTTCACCTCATCCATCTTTCTATACCATAATCCATACTCATATGTGCCCCTCAGATATCTCAGGACATGCTTACCCACCTTCCAAAATATCTTGGTAGGCTTAACCATTGCTTGACTCAGCTGGTTAACTGCATAGAAAATGTCTGGTCTCATTCTCACTAAATACATTAACGAACCCACTAACTGTCGATAGACAGTAACATCCACTACCTCTCTAGAAGTAGCATCCTCTTTCTTCTAGTTTCCTGGAAGAGGAGTATCCATGGGTTTGCATCCCTCCATGTGAAACTTACCCAGTATCTCCCTTGCATACTTTCCTTGAGACACAAAAAGTTCACCAAGGAAATAATGAAGAAGGCCCAAATCCTTCATCTTGAATTCCTTTGCAAGGTCCTCCTTGCATGAGTGTATCATCTTCTCATCACCAGTCAATATTAAATCATCAACATAAAGAACAATGATTAAAATATTACCCTCCACCACAATTTGGTATAGGTTTGCATCCACTTCACTTTTGGTGAAGCCCAGTCTGGTGAAATAGCTTTCTATCCGAGTGTACCAAGCATGGGGTTCTTGCTTTAGCCCATACAACACTCTCTTGAGTCTGCACACATGTGACTCCCTGTCAAAGGTCTCAAAACCTTTTGGCTGCTCAATGTACATTTCTTCCTCAATGATCCCATTGAGAAACACAGTTTTTACATCGATCTGATGAATGCACCAGCCCATCTACGCTGAGAGTGCAAGGATGGATCTTATGGAAGAGTACCTTGTGACAGGTGCAAAGGTCTCATCATAATCTATCCCCTCGATCTATGAGAAGCCCTGGGCCACAAACATGGCCTTGTATTTATTCACACTCCCATCATCAGCTTTCTTTACCTTGTATATCCATCTCGAACCTACCACTGATTTGTCGACCGGTCTTGGGACAATTTCCCATGCACTGTTTTTGACAATGGAGTCATACTCCTCCACCATAGCATCTACCCATGTGGGATCCTACACTTCTTCCTGAAAGGAAGATGGATCAGTCACAATACATTTTCTCATGAGAGCCATGTATCCACTAAATCGATTAGGAGACTGTCTCTGTTTGCACTGTGAAGTAGGGGCTCCTACATTCTGTGCAACATCTAGTCTCAATCTATCAGCTTTCATGGTGCACTTTATGCCATTTCTGATGGATGGCTTTGCATGAGTGGTTTCCTCCACTCCATGAACCTCCTCATGTGGCTGATCCACATCTTGAGACTCATCTTTGGGAACCAACAGTTCCTTCTCTGCATGGAAGTTTAGCTCCCTCTAAAGCGACAACCGCATGGCTTTCCCCTCATCGAATTTATTATCCCGTCACATAACAGTCATCTTACTGTTAGGAAAATACACACGATAATTATGGGGTGTTTTTGTGTACTCCACAAATATCCCAACTTCAGTAGTCGACTCCAGCTTCTTCCCGGTGTTCTTGGTTACATGCACATAAACAGATGAGCCAAAAATCTTAAAATGAGAAACATCAGGTTTCTTACCAGTGAAAGCTTCTTCAAGTGTACTCATGCCAAGTACTCTATGAGGACAAAATTTTTGCACCTAAACCACAGTGTTGCATGCTTCCACCCACAAATGCATTGGTAGGCCTTGATCATGCAACATCGCTTGTGTTGCACCCACGATCATTCTATTCTTCCTCTCCATGACCCCATTTTGCTGTGGGTTATGAGGCGCTATGAGTTCTCTTAGAATTCCTTCTTTGTTGTAGAAGTCTTTGAATTCATTAGAGATGTATTCTCCACCATTATCACTCCTCAGAGCCTTCACTTGCTTCCCTGACTCTTTCTCCACCAATGCTTTAAACTCACAAAACTTTGAGAATGTTTGATCCTTCTTCTGCATGAAGAAGATCCAACATTTACGAGAAAATTCATCAAAAAAAAAAACATAATACTATGTTTTTTTGTTGAAGCAACCGAGAATGGTCCATACACGTTTGTGTGAATTCTCTCTAGGATCACTGAAGCATGGTTCTCATTTTCATGAAAGGTGGAATTTACATACTTCCCCATGGTGAAACCCTTGCACTGATCTAACTAAGCAAGTGTTCCCATTGGAAGCCCAGTAGATATTTGCTGCATGATTTTCAAGGCTCCATGATGAAGATGGCCCAATCGCCTGTGCCATAATTCGCCCTCATCCCGGCTCACCACTTTTTCTACCTTGCCCATCATGGCAGCGCAACCATCTACCTTCAGCTTGTAGATATTCTTAACTTGAATCCCTATCTTCTTGACTTGACCTGTTGTTTTATGTCGCAGAAAATCTTTTCCATCACTGAAAAAAACGTCATAGCCTCTGTCCTCCAACATTGCAACTGAGACCAGGTTTTTCTTCAGACCTGGAACATGCATAAAATTTTTCAATTGAAATGATTTACCTGACTCCCTCTGAAAGGTAATGGTACCAATGCCAGTCGCACTATATCGTCCATCATCGCCCATCTCTATATGCATTTTGATATCTCTCTCCTCCAAGTCACTGAAAACTCCTTATCTCCTGTCATGTGGAAGGAAGCACCACTATCCAAATACCACACCAATCCCAATGCACTTGAAGCCATGCATGCGATCAAAGAGAAGTCAAGTTCAAATTGCGAGGAAAGGGACTCACCAGATGCAACTCCAACAAACTTCTTTTTCTTCTTCTTCTACGGACAGTTAGTAGCGAGATGCCCATGTTCGTGACAGTGAAAACACTTCACTTTGGACAAATCCAGCTTCTTTCCTTTAGACTTAGATTTTGAATGGAATTTCTTCCCATTCTCTCTTCTTTCCTTGGTAGCCAAAGAAAAATCCTATTCATCATCATGCTTTGATGAATATCCATCTCTGGTGTTCCGCCTGAACTCCTCCTGCATTAGATCCGACCATAGTCGTTCCCAATCTGGCAATTTTTCCCTTCCATTGACATAGACTTGATAATTGTTCCAAATCTTGGGAAATCTTAGGAGAGCCAAGCTCACCAAATAATCATCAATGATTGTTATTCCCACACTCCCCAGCTCATCTCGACATTGGAAAAACTTCGTGAGATATTTTTGAATGGAGTCACCCTTCTCCATCTTGATCTTCTTGAGTTTATCTTTGAGCGTCGATTTCCTATGATCGTTGTTGTTTTGGAATAGATCCATCAAAGTCTTCCACATTTCATATAGTGTGAATTTCCCTTGGAGGATTGAGACAATGTGGTCTCGTACTCCCTCCAACTAGATCATCCTTGCCTTTTCCACTTTATTTTTCCATGCATCAAGATTTGCAGCATCTAGCTTAGGAACATCTTTGTCAATGAATTCCTTCAAGCCATTGTCTTTGAGTACTACCTCCATATTGTCCTTCCAAGCAATGTAGTTCAAGATGCCCTCGAGTGCATACTCTAACCTCAAGCCATTGAAATCCATTTCGATCTTGAATCAGCTGTAGCACCAAGAAAGTCTTTCAGCAAATTCAAATTCTATCCAATCATAAACTCAGCTTCTAGAATCTTCTACGCTCTGATACCATGTAGAAATTTCAATACAAATTATGTATTTCCCAGATTCTCCCGATCTAACAATTATATGCCATTGTTAAATAAAAAATTTCTTTTACAAATATTCTTGTGGAATTTAAAACACGCTTGCCAATTTCAATATCAAGAAGAAAGATCAATTGCACATAACACAGATGTTTTACCAGGAAAGCATAAATCTAAAAACCCCACTATCATATATTATGTTTATATCATGGATCATGAAACAATCTCATACAAAACTCTAATCCAAGAGCTCTCAGTACAATATACAATCGTCTCACACTGTCATGCAAAAATCAACAAGTACATGTGCCAATTCTCTGCCTCCAGACAACCTGCCTCCTCTGCGCAATCCCTACAAATGAATTCGAATTCCTCTTGCCTAGGCTGTGCATTTCTCATGGGAAAATCAATGGTGTGTGTGATTGCATGAGTGCACTCACTCAAATCACAACTGATAGTCAAATTGTCTCTTTCACCTGTTATCTCAACTGGGTCTCCACTGGATCTGACATGCATGTAGTTAACAATGGTAAATCTCCAGTTGCATGTGAGATCACTGATTGTGAATTAATTAATAATTAATTCACTGATGTCTCACGAGTTAATTTCAATTACAACTAGTCAAAATGAGATTAATTCACTTAACTGAGTTAAACTATTTCACAACTCACATAACTACACATCCAACTCTGTTACAACTTCGAATCACTCAGTTACAACTAATTCGGCTTGGATGTCCCACCAATCAACCTTTGAACTCGAATTTCCTATAGCTAACTAATTTTCCATTTTAGTTAACTATTTTCAAGTAATTATGAGATAATAGATTAATATTTATTGTCCAATTTATTTAAGGGAAAAATACATTAGACACACATTTCTTGTTGACTTTTCAACACGACTTATGACATGATTCTTCTTCTACTTCTTCCATGGGATAAATGCTAACAGAACATTATTTTATTGTATCTGAGTCTTCTTCTTTTCTTGTAGGGGAGGATTCAATATAAACATTATTATATGTCCTTATGCTTTTACTTATACACAGAGACTTTTCCTTGTCTCTAGTCATGTTCTTGGAACATCCACTGTCTATATACTAGGGGTCTTTTTGTTTTTGAGCTGAAAATACTAGACCACATTTTTCACTGTCTTTCTTTTCCATGTACTGACATTTCTACCTAAGAGTTTTATCCTTGGATCTGATTTGTAATTCTTCAGATGGAAATGTGTAGCCTTGTGACTAAAGTTATGACAGTTATAACATTCAAGCTCATTTCTCAATAGGTCAAAGTGATTGGTGTAACGTTGTCTACTCATTAGTTGTTCATTATTTCTTGACCTACTCAGTTGCATGTCTCTAAACTTAATTTGACCATTTGCAATCTGTGGTTGTTTGTTACTTGGACGTCTCATTATTTGTTGTGGCATATATTTATTCCTTGGGTGTCTTGATTGCTCATGTCTAAATCTTAAGGAACAATTTACTGCTTTGTGGCCAAAGTTAGAACAGTAGAAACAATATCCATAAAAAAATCTGTGTACCTGGAAAATGGCTATCTTCTTTGAGCAGGTCGATTTCTTCCATGCTGATGATTTCCTTGAGAAGAGGGTGTATTATTTCTTTGTTATACAGATTCAGTTCTAGCACCTTTTTCTTTTCTCCTCCTTGGTGGTTGATTATCTTCCTTTGTTTCTGCAGGTTTGATGTTGCCATTGGTTGTATATTTGACAAACTTGATGGGTTCTTTGTTGCTTGGCTGACCACTACTTTATCTCTCTTCATAACCCAAACCAATTTTCAACTTTCTATTCCTTTGTTGATTCAGAATGGTGACTAATCCTTATGAGGCTTTTATACTTGACAAATTCTGGTGATACAAGGCTTTAAACTTCTCCAACTCTTTTCTAGTTTTCACTACTTCTTCTTCTAGAGTTTCACATCTTGCCTTCTTCTCTGATAGCTTTTGTTTCAGAATGTCCTCTATTTTCTTTGCCTCTTCTAATTCCACCTTTAGCAGGGTAAAGTCTTCATCAGGTTTTTTACTGCCTTTCTTGAACTGTATCAACAATTGTTTTTGCTTTCTCTTCTTAAGTATGAGTCTGTCAATCTCTTCCAAAGAGTTGATCGTCTCTCCTTCCAAGTCAACCACAACTTCTTCATCATCAATATCACTTCATGTTCTTTTATTATCAAAATCCTCTTTGGCCATAAGCACAAAGTCATTTACCTTATCTTCACAGGAAGAGTCACTATTTGCGTCTTTTGAAGAGTCATCATTGTTTACACATAAACTTTTCCTTTTATCAAATCTTTTGGATTTGTACTTCTCTTCACCTTCAGAGACTTGGTCCTTCTTATTGTGTGGACACTTAGATGGAAAGTGACCTATCTTTCCACAGTTAAAACATTTGAAGGGAAACTTGTCTTGGTACTTGCCTAATCCTTTCTTTAGTCTTCTCACACATTTTTCTTCAATTTCATCAGGCTCAAAATCCTCATTCTAATTATATGATTTAAATGATTCTTCTCTAGTGGTATATTTATCTTTACTAATCCTCATTTCATAAGAAGTTAGAGTTCCTAGGAGTTGATCAATAGATAGAGTCTTAAGATCATTCAGTTCTTCTATTGCAGAAAATTTTGGATTGAATCTATCAGGCAGAGATCTTAAGATCTTCTGAACTAATAGTATGTCTTCAATCTTATCACCAAGACCTTTGATGGAATTCACAATCTCCTCAAATCTTAAGAAAAAATTATTAATTGTCTCATCCTCATTCATCTTTAGTTGTTCAAACTATAATTTGTAGGTTTGAAGCTTGGAATCCTTTACCTTCTAATTACCTTCATAACTGCCAATGAGTTTGTCCCACATTGATTTGGCAGATTCTAAGTGCATAAATTTTACAAATTCTGCTTCTGCAAGCCCACTCAGAATAAAATTCATAGCCTTAGCGTTGAAGTTGAATTCTAGATTTTCATCCTTATTATCTAGTACAATTGGCTTTACATAACCAGTCTCTACCACATCCCAGACATCTGCAGCTAAATCCATTATGTAGGTTCTCATCCTAACCTTCTAGAAGCCAAAGTTTGTTCCATTGAATAAGGGGGCCTTATTGGTTGAATTTCCTTCATGACTTGTCATGTTTAAGCTTACTGATCTACCTTTAAATAAAAGGAACCTGCTCTGATCCCAATTTGTTGGAAAACTGAGAGGGGGGGGGGGTGAATCAGTTTTTAATGTGATTAAACAATTATGATCATTTTAAACTCTTTACAGAACACTCAATGATGATCACAATAATGCAAGGAAGTAAGCAATAGAATATTCAACATCAATCACACACATGAAATATATAGAGACAAATATTTCCTAAGGAAACACATAAAGGGAAAAACCTCTTCTTCTTGATATGATAAGTAATCTTTATTTTCTATACATTATCATTTTTAGGAGCACCAAATCCCTTTGAGGCTACCAACTCTATTTCACAAGAAACAACTTGCTGAGAGAACCATCTCTCTAGTTTCTCTAGCACCCACTAGAAGGAAGCACCAACTCCCTAGTTTCTCTAGCACCCACTAGAAGGAAGCACTAACTCCCTGAGTGTTCCACCACCAACTGGATGGAAGAACCAACTTCCAGTTACATAGGCACCAACCTGTATAACAGAGAAAAATAGTTCTCCCTTGCACCACCCCGCCACCCTAGTTTTTTTGGCTGCAACCAGATGGAAGCTACAACTCGCTGTGTTCAAGCACCCACTTGAAACTCTAAGGAAAACAATCCTCCCTAGCACCTCCCTACCACCCTGAAATATAAATATTTTCTTCTCATTAATTTATCACAGTGATACAATATCTATCAATGGCTTACCAGTCTCATCACTGTTCTACTACACTGCTTTTCTCTGCCTGCATCAGTGTCTTCCTACTCGCATCTTCTTGAGATTTCTGATCTTCTGCTTTGTATCTGTATGCGCTTCATGCTCTGTGTCTTATTTCCATTCTATGCATTATTTCTCTTCTGTGCATTTCAGCTCCTTCACACATCATGCTTCTACCCACATAAATCACACTCAACAGGAGAAACCCTCTCTTCTTTGTTCTACGTATAATTACCATGCCAAGTCTGTGACCGATCATGCACCTAACTCTTCATTCTCTCTAGAGATCATTCAGAGATTGTTCTTCACCAGTGGGTTGTTATCCTAATATTCTTTGGCTTCACTGGCAGTTACAATCTTCGACACTTTTCCATATGTCAATTGTCTCTTTGACAAGTCTTCATCCCACTGGTAGTTACCTCGAGACTCTTCAATTCCTTTGGCGATCACCCTGAAGCTCTTCGAATTCTCTGGCGATTATACTCAGTGTTCTCATCATTAGTGGGTGTTATGATGATATTCCTTAGCTTCTCTGGCAGTCAAAACTCTTCATCTTCTCTGTCAGTTACAACCAGTCAATTATGGATTCTTTGGCTTCTAAGCCCCTTCCCTCACGTGATCATTGACGATGACCAAACAGCTATCCAAAAAGGCTCTTCCCAATTTCTGTCTAGTGAGCACTGGATCCATTTCACGATATGACCTTGGGCTATGAGCTTCATGTGACCATGCGATTGTGGGCGCATCCATAGGCGGTTTGAGAGAAACCCACTTTTCACCCCATAATTCACTACGAGCCTCCACGCATCCTTTCTCCAAAACCGTGGTTTCAATTGCGGCCCGCTCATGAAAAATTAAGACCCAAGCATGTTCTAGCCCCGCAATGAGGCACTACCATCGATCTCACGATCTTGATGATGCTCCTAAACAAGCGGTTCATATTTTTCCTCTCAAGTCTACGGACCATATCTCACCTTCCTACATCAACAACTGAGATTTACTTCATGATCCGAGCTCCGAGAGTTTCAGATCTCAAACCCTGTTGTTGCAGACTGGATATCTTTCGGAATGGACGATCTGTTGACATCTGTCCTCTTCAATCGATTCCTCTACCTTATTTCCTTTTTCCACGCACGATCCTTAGTCTCAACGATTAGGTGACATGTGGCCCTCCAAACCAATGGACGAGATCGATTTTTCCTTTCGGGCTTTGGGAGTTTTGATTCTCAAACTCTGCTTGCTCCCGAAGCATTTCACCCAAATTCCATAATCCAATGACACGTGTCCCTTTAATCCAACAACTATCCTTCGCTTCAGGACTTTGTCCTTTGGCAATATCAAACCTTTCTCCTTCGCATTTTCCTGGAGTTCATGATCCGTTGACACGTACTCTCCTGCACGATCAACGATCATAAGTGACTTCGACACTTCAGGACTTTAGGTTGATCGCTGCTTCATTCTCCTTCAAAGTGGTCACCTGCTGAATAAGTCATAGGCGGTGGAAACCACTTGTTGTCGGTTAACACTTCCACTTACACTGTCCTTCCACTGTACTAGATCAACGGTTGAGAATGCATCCGAAGTGATCTTCATATCGGACGACTCATATCCACTTCAAGACTTCAAAATTCGGGACTTCGGGACTTAGGGCATCTTTTGGTGGTAAAACTCCTGAAGTAAAACTCTGGGAGTGACATCACTTACTTACATCACTTGATGACGTGTCATGAGCCTAGTAGCTGCCACACGTGACTCGAATTTGTGATTTTTATGTACCTGAAGTGCCAAATCAACTTGACACTTGTCATTGTCTAATTGCACCACATGTCCTTGCTAACTTAGTTTTGCTGACATGATCTGCTGACATGGTATGATGACCAACAACACTGATCCAACGGTCCTCGTATGTCCTCCAAATCTGATGGTCCTTATTCATTTCGGATTTTCGGGCTTCGGGTTTCTCCAATATCAAACTTTCCGGAGCGTAACCTCCTCGTATCTTTATATCCGAAGTGAATCTTGTTCATTGATTAGAATCTTAAATTGATGGTTCTATCTTTCTGCGATGTAGCTCTTTTGTCGTATCCTGTCCTTCCACTTGGAATGATCCAATGACTGACGAAATTTGCATTTCGGGAATTTCAAATCTCAATCTCTCCAGAGTGTAACCTCCTCACATATTTAGATTCGAAGTGAATGTTGTTCGTCAATCATGAACTTAGATTGATGGCTTGATCTTTTTGTGATGCAAATTTGTTGACTTATCTTATCCTTCCACTTCAAACTGATCTAACAGTTTTCATTTACTTCGTCTCTCCGACTCTCTAGACTTCGGGTTTTTCAAGTCTCAAATTGAAAAATTCTCGAAGTAATTTTCTCCAGAGTTGAGGATCATGTGCCACCTGTTAGTCTTGATGATGGACGGTCCTTGCTTACTTTGGGACTTCAGGATTTTGACAAGTCTTCTCTCCTATGCTCGTCCAAAGGCTTAACCTTCATGCATTTATTTATGGATCCAACGACTGTTGATCCTCGGTGCTCAGATCCAATGGATCAGATCTGTACTTATCCTTTGCATTTCCTCTGGTCATTGGGAACTGATCTAATGGTCATAGGGTATTCGGGATTGGTGATCCAATGACCACTGTCGTTCTTCCTCCTGATCTTTCTGATATCTCTGACTTAGAATATTTTCTAAGTGTTCAAAGGTCTCAACCTTTCCTCTTCCTGTGAGTCCTTCTCTTGGACCTCGGCTGCACTTCTAGAAAGTGCAAAGCGCTATCTCTTCTGAGATTTGATCTCCACATACTGTTCACTCCTCCTCCTGAGATTACATTTCTTTCTGAGATTTGATCTCTGCATACTCATACTATTCCTTCTGAGCTTTGATTTTCATAATATTCGCTTCTTCTCCTAAACTTGTGCTTTCCCTGTTTTCCATCATTGCTTCTCTTCTTTCTTGTAAACATACCATCGCCGTTTTTGTTCTTTCCATCAATGACAAGCACACTCTGCATGCAAACATGCCAACATGTACATCAAACAAACTTGGGTCCATTACCCAAACCTTTGTGCTACCAAAATTCGCTATCAGACTTTCTTCAAGGGTTGACATCAATGACAACCAACCCAAATAATAAAAAATCTCCCCCTTTGGCATTGCTGGAAACACTCTGATGCAATACTAAAGTCATATCACTCATGCTCCCCCTGTGACCATTTCTCCCCCCAGAACCATGCCTCTGTGCTCTTTCTTCAAGCATTTAACTATGCATCTGATAAATCTCTCCCCCTTTGTCATCAATGGAAAAGATATATTTCCATCCAGTGCTGCTCCCCTTGACTGAACTGTCCTTGGGGATACTCCCCCCCACTGAACTCTTCCTGAAATGATCTCCCAACCTGAACTGTCCTCTTTATGGTGCTTCCTCATGTAAATCTAAGACATATAAGATAAGCATTCAAAAGAATTCATTTTGGAGTATAAATTACTTTGAGTCTCTGGAAAATATACTCAAAGGATTCCCTTGGAAGCGGTTTTGTAAAGATGTCTACCACTTGTTCTTTAGTACCCACATATTCAACTCTGATGTTCTTATCTGCAACTTGTTCTTGTAGAAAGTGATACTTGATTGGAATGTGCTTCATCTTGGAGTGCATCACCAGGTTCTTTGAGATACTGATGACACTTGTATTATCACAATATATTGGAATGAGATCATCATACTCAACCTGTATATCTATCAGAGTTTGTTTCATCCATAGAACCTGTGTACAACATGTTGTTTCTACAATATACTCTTCCTCGACTGTAGATAAGGATATTGATTATTTTTTATTTCTTATCCATGATACTAAACACTGACCCAAGTAGAACACTGATCCACACTGATCCACTGGTGCTTCATCAGTCATCAATGCAACCTTCCCAATCTACATCTGTTTAGGCAATAAGTGATAGATCCTTTGCTTTTGGATACCATAATCCAAAATCTTATGTTCCTTTGAGATATCTAAAAATCCTTTTTACTGCTAATATATGTGATTCCTTTGGTGTTGCTTGAAATCATGCCACCTGTCCAACTATCTGCATTACATATGGTCTAGATGTTGTCACATATAGTAAGTTGCCAATCATTGACCTGTATTGCCTCTAATTTGTAGACTTTGAATCATCATCTTTGCTCAACTTGCAACTGGTTTGCAATCTTCCATTCCGAACCTATTTAGCATTTCTCTGATATACTTAGTTTGAGAAATACAAATTCCTTGGTTTCTTTGACGTATCTGAAGACCCAGAAAGAAGGATAGTTCTCCGAGTAATGACATTTCAAATTCATTCTACATATCCTTTGCAAATTTCTTTCTTAACCTGTCATCATTGCTTCCAAAAATAATATCATCAACATAAAATTCAATTAATAAAATACTATCTTGAGTTACCTTGATGTAGAGGTTGTTGTCTGCACTTCCTTTTCTGAACCCTGCCTGCTATAGATATTTATCCAGTCTAGAGTACCATGCTCTAGGAGCCTGTTTTAGACCATACAAGGCCTTCTTCAATTTGCACATGTAATCTGCGTTCTATGACAATTGAAATCCTTCTGGTTGTTCAATGTAGACTTCTTCTTCAAGTTAACCATTCAGAAAATATGATTTTACGTCCATCTGATACACTTTAATATTCTTGGAGCATGCATAAGCTAAAAGCAATAAGATTGCTTCCATTATGGAAACTAGGGAAAATGTCTCTTCAAAGTCGATTCCTTCAACCTGTGCGTATCCTTTACATACCAATCTATCTTTGTTCCTTGTAACATGTCTATATTCAATCAATTTATTCCTGAATACCCACTTTGTGCCAATCACATTCTTATTCTTTGGTCTTGGAACCAATTCCCAAGTGTCATTTTTCTTTATTTGATCCAATACTTCATCCATGGCCTTATTCCAAAATTCATCCTTGCTGGCCTCTTCAAAACTGTTTGGTTCAATCATAGATGAGAGTGTTAGGTGTTTTTGTTCTGGTGAACAAATTCCTCTTCTAGTCTCAACTCCTGCATCTTTGTTTCTGATAATCTGATCTGAAGGATGATTCCTCTGCACTTGTTTACTAGGTGTCTTTGGAGGCACTTGTTGAACTTGCTCTTGTACTTTTGTCTGGTCCTCTTCATCTTCCCCTTCTACTTCTTCTTCATCTTCTGCTTCTTCTTCATAAAGTTATTCCATTGATTCATTTTCTTCTTCCTTTAATTCTCATCTACCTGTTTCATCAACTGTTACATTGATGCTTTCCACAACTTTGTTCAACCTCAGATTGTAACACTTGTATGCTTTCCTTGTACTTGAGTAACCAATAAGTACTCCTTTGTCCACATGAGAGTCAAACTTTCCCATTCTGCCATCTTCTCTTTTGATGTAGCATTTTCTTCCAAATACTCTAAAGTACTTCACATTTGTTGGTCTTCCTTTCCATAGCTCGTAGGGAGTTTTTTCAATGTTGTTTCTGAGCATTACTCTGTTTTGAATGTGAACCAATGTATGTATAGCATGTGTCCAAAAGATATCTGTCAATTTGGAATCCATTAGCATTGTTCGATCCATTTCCTATACTGTCATGTTCTTTCTTTCAACAAATCCATTCTGTTGAGGCGTCCTAGCAACAAAGAATTGCCTTTTTATTCCATGTCTACTGCAGTAGTCCATAAATTCCTTTGAAGTGAACTCTCCTCCATTATTAGATCTCAAACATTTTATTTTCAAATCCATTTCATTTTCAACCATTTCCTTGTAGACCTTGAAGTTTTCAAAAGCTTCTGACTTATTTTCGAGAAAGCAAACTACAAGCATTCTTGTATAATCATCAACTAATAAAATAAAGTATTTCTCACCCTTTAAACCCTTTGTTGTAGTTGGTCCAACTAGATCAGTATGCACAATTTCCAGTGGTCTTGTCGTTGAATATTTCTTTGATTTAAACATGGTCTTTGTTTGCTTTCCTTGTTAACAATGCTTGCATAAAGTGTTGGTTGGTTTCGTGATCTAGGGAATTTCTCTAACTGCTTCCTTTTTGCTGACTTTGACAAGGTTATCAAAGTGTATGTGACCCATTATTCCGTGCCATAGCCAACTTTAATTTTCCTTTCCTAGAAAACACTTTTCATTTCCAATTTCACTTAATACATATGTATTGCTTGAAGTTCTTGCAGCTGCTGCAATCAATTTTCCTGAACCTTCTTTTCTTATCTCTCACTTTTTTGAATTGAAAGTAACTTTATGACCTTGGTCACACATGTGACTCACACTTAGAAGATTATGTTTCATATCTTCTTCTAGTAGAACATTTTTTTCCTTGGTATTCTTGTTTCCAATTTTGACTATGCCTTTTCCAATGATTTTAGTTGAATAATCATTTCCGAAGGAGATTGATCCATCTCTTTCCTTTCTTAATCTAAGAAACCTATCTTTATCACCTGTCATGTGTTTTGAACAACCACTGTCAACATACCAACCACGTTTCTTCTGCTTATATTGTAGAGCGAGTGTGCATTCTTCATTGCTATATTGATTCTGCTATCTTATCCATGTTCTCTTCTGAGGTTCTTGTCTATGACTGTTGTGGTTTTGTTGTGGTTCTCTAGGAGGAACTTTCATTCTGTAATATTTGGCCATGTGTCCAAAGTTTTTAGACTTGTAGCATTCCACTTCAGTGCTCAATGATTAAAACCTGTTGTAGCTTCTTCTCTGTGTTTCACTAGGCCTTCTTGGATAACCCTTTTGTGTATGAATTTTAAAGTTGTTTATGTTCCTACTGTTAGCTATGCAATTCATAGCTTTATGTCCAAAATTATTTCATGCATAACATAAACCAAAAAATATAGTTTGATACCTGAGAGTTGAAGATATTTTGAAAGGAGTTTCTCTTTTGAATCCTTCTTCTTCCTGATGCCTATCTGTTGGTTGTTGATTCTAAAATCTGAATCTTCTCGGTGGAGGAGTGTCCCTTTAATCTTCTTTGTAGGTATTCCTATCCCCTTTGATTGTTTTTGGATATGTTTCTTGTTTTGTTTTTTTGGAGCTTGATCCCTTTTCTGTCTGATTGTATCCAAGTCCGGACTTGTCATGATGAAGTTTTTGATTGCTGATAATGTTAGCTAAAACTTTTGAGTTATTCTGCATATTTTTCATTTGAAGATCCTTTCTTAATGTGACAATCTTTGCTTCCAAATTTCTAATGATCTTGTCTCTTTCTTCTAGCTGTTCTTTGAGTTCTTATTCAATTCTTTAATCTTCTTCTATTTGAACCTTCAAATTTGTGATCATTTGTTCTAGTTCCCGAGTGTCTTCTTTCTTATCTAGTTCTTCTTGTAGCTTCTTGTTTTTCTTCTTTTATCTTCTTATAAATTCTATTGCACACAACAATTCTTCTCGGTAGTCAACTTCTTCCTCTTCATATTCTTATTTGGTGTCTTCTTTGTCAAAGTCTTTTACTGCCATGAATAGAACTCTTTCTGTCTCACTGTCACTAACTTCATCTTCATCTGATGATGAGATGTCTTCTTTGGTGCATGAGTTTTTCTTGAAAACTTTCTTTGTGGTTCTTTTGCTTCTATATGTTTTTTTGTTATTTGAGTAATATTCATCATTCCTCTTATTTTTCTTATGAGGACATTTGTTAGCAGAATGACCAATACCATCACAATTAAAACAAATCAAATGAGGCTTACCTCTATATTTTCTGTTGGTTCCCTTGTTCAATCTTCTGACAAATTTGGCCACTTCTTCATCATCTTATGAGATGTCATTGTTGCTACTATGTTCTTTTTCCTTTTTCTTTGACCTTTTGGATGCTTTGAAAGCTTCATATTTTATATCTGTATTTTCCTGTTCAGTTCTCATTTCATATGCTGTGAAGATTCCATGTAGTTCGTCCATGCTTATTGAGTCTAGATCTGCTCTTTCTTCTAGTGTTGATATCTTAGGGTCAAATCTCATAGGAAGAGATCTTAGTACCTTTTGAAAAGTTACGGATTCTTTGATTTCTTCTCTCAATCCTATGATTGGATTTACTGTTTCATCGAATCGTAAGAAGTAAAGCTGCAATATTCTCATCTTCCTATATCTTTAGTTGCTCGAACCGACCTCTATAAGTTTGAAGCTTTGCTACTTTGACTTTTGAATATCCTTCATAAATATTTTGAAGTTTATCTCAAATCTCTTTAGCGGACTTACAATGTATAACTTTGGTGAATATTGATTCACAAAGACCATTCGACGAAATTGATGGTTATTTGTATCCATATACAATTGATTGCCAAATTTCAAATCCTTGTGCCTGTATATATGTTTTCATCATTCTGCTCCAAAATGCATACTTCTATCCATCAAACTGTGGTATTCCATTTTTATACATGTTATTGCTCTCCATGATCTACCTTTCAGTGGTTAAACTGATTTATGAAGGAACCTTCTCTGATACCAATTGTTGGATTAATGAGAGGGGGGGTGAATCAATAATAGAGAAATTTAATCATTTTTAACCATATAATGCAAGTGTTATATCAATGTAGCATTATCATCCAATAATTGCAGAGTAAATAAATAATGAACAAATGAGAAATCATACACATATAGAGTACACCAATGTTTTTACATGGAAACCCAAAGCGGGAGAAAACCACAAAATGTTTTCTCTTATATGTCTTGAAGAATTACATTCATTGGAAGCACAAACTTCCTTTGTTTTCTAGCTGCAACTGGAAGAAGGCTCCAAACCCCTAGTTTTTCAGGCTACAACCTGAAGGAATCTCCAAATCCCCAATTCTTTGGCTACAACCAGAAGGAGGCTACAACCCCCTATGTTCTCTGGCTACAACCACCTGTCCTTGCCCCATCCAACTGCCCTAAAATAAAATTATAATCATGGAACCACTGTCACACTATCATTGTGAGATATATTGTTGTAAACCTGTACCGATCAACTTGTAATCAATATGTATCATAAACAAGTGCATCAACCATGCACCAACCTATATCAAACAACCTATAATTAGCTTGTACCATAAACAAGTGCATCAACCATGCACCAACATGTACCTCAACCTGTACCATCAATGAGTGCATCAACCATGCACCAAATATGTACCAATCATGCATCAAATACACATAAACTATGACTCATCAGGATGTACCAACATCATCAAATATACACCTCATGTATGTGCCAACCCATCAACTACTTGTCTCAACCATGTACCCAACATGTACCTCAACCATATAACAAATACATATACCAATATAAACATCAAAATTTATCTAACAATTCATCACTATATCCATAAACCCAATACCATAAACCATTAC
This sequence comes from Picea engelmannii, assembly GCA_009831015.1. Lineage (NCBI taxonomy): Eukaryota > Viridiplantae > Streptophyta > Pinopsida > Pinales > Pinaceae > Picea > Picea engelmannii. The sequence continues at coordinate 200,516 of ML792898.1, read as the reverse complement.
ATCAAACCATGTGCCACAACCTCACTATTATGCAACCTCTATCTGTAACATACATCAACCAAAATCCCTCATCAATTTCATCATCCAAATCTGATTTGTAACTCTGTAATAGACCTAGTGTATATGATCACATACCTGCAAACCTTCCTCAACAAGAGACTAAAATTTTCATCAAATTTTACTTTAGTCTCACATGACTAGTTTTGGATTAGTTAACAACCCTAACTTGAAATAATCATAACTATGTACCTGTAATGAATAAAGATATGAAATTGGTACACAATGTTCTCCTATGTATTTTATACAATTCCTCCAGATTTCACTACTTGTATCCTCTCAGAAAAGGAGTTATAGTAAAAATGACATACCTTGTTGAATTCTGGTTTATTCTGGAGATCGAACTTGTAGAGAATTCCCCGCACAGAATATTTGTTTTATAGATATGAAAATAATAAAAAAAATAATACATATTGTACTCTAACCAATACATTTGGTCTTACTTAATTTGGATTTGTTATGAAGAATTTATGACGTTTTTACCCGAAACATTTGTTTTAGACTAGTTTCAGGACTAGCCACAAACCCTATTTTCCACGGAGTGTAAGTCCAAAAATACGACAACCCACAAGATGAAATTTTTATCATAGCTACTTATATATGTTTCCTCAATGGCCTCCCAATTTCACATTCTGAATCATTCTAGACAAAAAATTATTGCGAAAATGGTGAGATGACCTGTAAATAACATACCTTAGAAAGCATCATCAAAATTTTTTATCCTCCCTTGAATTTAGACCTTCTTTACTTCACCTTCCCTCTGAAATTCGGCTTAGATATCCTTTGGTTACCTCAATCACTTGTAGATATTCAATATGCTCAAGTGTGATTAAAATGAGAGACCTTTGCCTCTTATTTATACTTTTATGTATCTTCCTCAAGGGGTTACCTTTTAATCATCTTAACCCATTTTCCTTATTTTAGGGCTAACCCACTTCTAACCACTTGTCCACTTAGTAATTTCTCCATTAAATTTATTATTTAAATAAACTATTTTTTATCCACTTTGACTTATAGTACACTCATCACTTCACTTTATTATTTACCTTCTAAAATCTCTTAAACCACTTTCCTTATTTTAGGGCTAACCCACTTCTAACCACTTGTCCACTTAGTAATTTCTCCATTAACTTTATTATTT
>ML792898.1:163865-199268 GCA_009831015.1 Picea engelmannii | reverse complement strand
ATCACTTCACTTTATTATTTAAATAATTTCTTCTTTGCAACAACTTTGACTACTTTGACCTTTTGGGGCTTCTAGATGACTCATGAGGGTTCTCCAACTTCACATGGCCATAACTCTCTAACCGTGAGGATTTATGTGACGTTACACATACCACCGGAAATGACATGACATGAAATATCCATATAGAATAGTATTACCTTCAAATATATTAAAACTCATACCATTATACATCAAACAAACTTGGGTCCATTACCCAAACCTTTTGTGCTACCAGAATTCACTATCGAACTTTCTTCAAGGGTTGACATCAATGACAACCAACCCAAATAATCCACACTTATTTGACGTGATTTAGTCATGATCACGTTGGCATGATGTGATATATATACACACACACACATGGATCATAAATATATGAGGTCTTGGTCATTAACCAAGTCCTTATAGGAGAAGACAAGAAGACATGGCTTAATGTTGTAATGAGAAATGGATCAAATTGGCTTATGGGGCACTTAATTAAGGTATTGTGATGAAGTGTTTTGGGCATTAAAAGGGATATATTTGTAAATGCACATATGTGATTAAAAGTCATAATGAACCTCCAAAATTTGTTAAGTGAAGTGGTGATTTTGTTTGTGATGGTGATGTAGATTTATCCATCACATGTAAATGGGTCCTTGTAAAAGGGGGGAAGTTGAGTTTAGGGGAATTTATTCATTTTTTCCAACTATCAGTTATAAGTGAGAGAATGGAGTGCATATTTGGTGTTACCAACATACCAAGTTATGAGCCTACACTCAAGAGTTTAGTTTGAGACATGACATTGGCACTGGAATGAGACACAACAATTATATTATGTAAGTGAAAAGAATCCTATTAGATCAATGATCTTGAAGAAAGGACATAGAACCTATAAGTAATTTGATGACATAATATTGGTCCTAGTTATAAATGGGATTATATGTTTGGACAAAACCGTTTATATCATCTATTTCGATTTAACCTTTGTTATTAAGCTATTTTCAGAATAGCTCCATTTGGTCCTTCACCATATTATTAAAGGTTTTCCTTGAGGTAAGTTTATCCTTACCTTTAGGCCTTCTCAATGCACAATTATGATTGGGTTTCCTTGAAGAAGGAAAGAAACCTAGAGTGAGAATTACTTGGGTGGTTCTCCAAGCCTGGAGGGTATTTTTGAGCACTCAACAATGAAGATTCATTGGGTGAACGCAGAATCTTTGTCCCATAAAATAGATATCTCTGATCCTTCTTTTATTCGTGCTAACCAGAATTATATCTGTGTGTATATATATATATATATATATATATATATATATATATATATATATATATATATATATATATATATATATTAAATTATTATTATTGGAAGTACTGCTTTAGGGCTTGGCCGTTCACTGGGAGGGCATCAGGTTCCACCCTCAGATTTTGCAACTGATAAGTACCTAACCCAATCTTCTCAGCCACCTAAAAAGGTCCAAGCCATAGGCTCTGAAACTTGGAATGCTTCCCTTTGCGTTCATTTACCCTATCCCACTTTAGAACTAAGTCTCCTACTTCAAAATTATTTTCTTTAGCTTTATGCTTATCGAACCATCTTTTCACTATCTGTTGATGGGATGAAAATTTATACTTAGCCTTTTCCCTCTCTTCCTCCAGCATGAGTAGAGTGTTTATTCTTTGTTGCATGGCCGAGGATGTTTCATCGTTATAATCTTGGGCCAATCGGAGAGATGGCAGATAAAGCCCATTCGGAAGAATGGCTTCTTGTCCGTAGACCAGGAAGTATGGGGAATTCCCTATGGATTCTTTGGGTGTGACCCTATCGGCCCATAGGGCATTATGGAGTTGGTTATTCCAATTTCTATGGTTATCCACAACCATCTTCTTTAGTATCCTTACCAGGTTCTTATTGGTTAATTCTGCCACACTGTTTCCCTGAGGGTAATAATTTGCAGAGTACTTGATTATGATTCCTCTGTCCAAAGAAAACACTGTCAATAGGGTAGAAGAGAAGTAGGTTGCATTATCAAAGACCAGAACAGAAAGGACACCAAACCTAGTAATTAGTTGTTGTTCTATAAATTGGATGACTATTTTCTCATTTACATGGGTCAGAGGAATGGCCTCAGCCCACTTTGTGAAATAGTCAGTGGCAGTGAGAATGTACTTGTGCAATTTCGAAGAGTTGGGCGTAATTTCTCCTATGATATCCAACCCCCACTGCTCAAAAGGTCTAGAGACAATGACGGGATGAAGTGGGAATGCTTCCCTTCTCTCCTTGCCAACACTTATTTGACAAGTCTTACAATTCCTAGCATAAGCATGAGCGTCTTTGAACAAAGTGGGCCAATAATAGTCGGCTCTCAGGATTTTATGAGCAGTGGTGTTCCCCGCAAAATGTCCTCCGGTGGGACCCTCATGGAGTTCCTTCAACACTTTATCGACGTCTTCTCATTTGAGACATCTTACCAATACCCCGTCATAGTTGATCCGGAAGAGTACCAAATTTATAAGGCGGTATTGCGCGGATTTTAATCTGAGGGCTCTCCTTTCTTTGGGGCTAAGGCTTTCAGGACAAGTCCCATGGTGTAGTATATAAGCTAAATCCTTGTACCAGGAGTCTCATCCTGGGGAAATGTATGTTGCTTCTCCACACCAAAGTGTTATTTCATTCTCCCACCCGAGATCTTCATTTACTTGATCTTGGGCTTCGACTGTGAGCTTGCACAAACCTTGCCCCTTTACTAGTTTGGCGGGTTTTATATCTAGATCAAATTCTTGGACTACGACCATATAGTTCCCTCTTATTTCTCCCATTTCTTTTTGGGTAAACAAGGATCAGACCACAAAGTGCAACACAATCACCTTAGTGTGATTCTTGAGGATGTAAGAACTGAAATGTTTTACTACCTTATAGACCGCGTAGGCCTGTTTTTCTATGGCGGGATAATTGAGCTCAACTCCTTGAAGGTTGGTACTCATAAATGACACTGGGGCTTCATTGTTGTCATCGTCCTTCTGAGTCAAAATCGCGGCTAACAATTGGTCAGAGGTGAAAGTATAAATATTAAAGTATTTATTGAAATCAGGACTTAGCAACACTGGGGCTCGGGATATGGCAGTCTTGATGTTGTTGAAAGCATTTTTTCATTCATCATCCCACTTAAATTCGACATCTTTGCGAATCATCTTTTGTAAGGGTTCGATAATTTTGGTGAAGTCGGGAGTGAATTTCCTCACGAAGTTGATTTTCCCGAAAAAGGACTACATGGGATTCTTGTTGTGGGGTAGCAGAAGTTGATATATGGCTTTAATCCTTTTGGGATCTATGCAAATCCCTGCTTGAGATATAATGACGCAAACCCCCGACCCTCAGGCTGAGATCCGCTGCAGGATCGATCTCCACAACTATGTTAAGCTGGAACAGCTCAGTGGTTTCTCCCTGGAACCCAAAAAATCCACAGGTCCTTCAGAAACCCCACCTGTGCGAACAAGCACAAGGTGTGAGCTTTACCTCCTCCAAGTGACCACATCGCTATGACCTCGAGCCAAGCCAAATAGGCACCTTTCGCATTTCGCGACTTCGGGGTTTTCAACAGCAAGTGCCCTGACTCCCTATCCTCAGAAATTCTGAAATGCTGAACCTTGAAAGGGTCTAACGGTTCCTTGGTTCCTCCCTTAAACCTTCTCCATGTCACCTGGTCCTATGACCATGTGCTTAACGTCAAAGCGCTACCGGCTTTCATGATTTGGGGAATCGCGATGCAAGCATTCCTCCTTTCCCTTTCGAATCCCCGGTCCACAAAATGCCGAAATTTCTCCTCTGATGAGATTTATGGTTGGGGCCTACCTCGATCCAACGACTTACGTTCTTTCAGGATTTTCACTGACCCTCAACCTTTCGGGAATTTCTTCGAACCTTGACCACTCCTTTGACTTCTGCCGCACGTATCCTCTGACTGATACTTGGGACCCACCTTTTGACATTTCTCTCTTTTTGATTTCAGAAGTTGTGTTGACCATGCAACTCTACCTCTTGAGTCCTGAAACCCGATTGGGGCCCAACGGCTATTGTCCCTCAACCTTTCGAGAATTTTTCCTTTTGCTCTTTGGGATTTCGTGACTTGCGAAAATCCATAGTAGAGAGTTTCCTTACTTTTCGAAACTCTGATTCCTGAATTCTTGAAGCCTCACCTCCCACGTGATCTACGGCTAAGATATTTCTCGATCCGACGGCTCTGGATCTTTCAGGATTTCGTGAACCGGGATTTTGAAACTCTCGATTCCAAAATCACAACCTCCTCTACTTCCCGAACCCCGAAATGTTGAAATGCTGAAATGGGCTCAATGACGATTAGTCCCTGACCAAATCTCGGTCCATGTGACTACTTCCTCCATGACCACATCCCTACTCCAAAGAAACGTCGCATTTCATGACTTCGGGGTTTTCAACGCAAAGTGCCCCGACTCCTTGTCATCAGAATTGTCGAAATGTCAAACCCCAAAATGCCGAAATGTCAAAATTCCACCCCAAAGGGGGATTAATGGCTCTTGTTGCTTCTCATCCAATGGCCACTACTCCTCCTGAGCTTTTGAACACTAAAAGATGCTCAGTCTTAACTTCCTCACAGATCTACGAGATCTAACGACCTACAAGATTTTGCACTTCTCCATGAAGCGTCTCCACCATCCATTTCTTCTCTTCTATGTGGCTTATAGAGATTAAACTCTGTGTGTCTTCGCTCGATCCAACGGTTGTCGAATATCGACGCTAGATCTGACAGCCCATATCTGTTTCTCTTCCTTGTGCGCTTTCCTGCATGCGTCTGGACATAGACTTCAACGACCCAGATCTTGCCTCTCTAGCTGATCTAACGACAATTGTGCTCTACCTTGAGCATGCCCTTCTTCCTTTCCCTTGGAAGATTTATTACTCCAAAAGGCCTTGGCCTTTGTCTCTGTTGTGAAGCCTATAACCTTGGCTCCTGCCTATATTCTAAGAGGCGTTCCTCCTCCTAAGATTTATTTCTCTGAACCTTAAAGGTTCCTTTGAACTCTGCAACCTATTGTAGGACCTTTGCATGAAATGGTGCTATCTCTTCTGAGCTTATCTGTGGCTCTGACCTTGAAGTGTCTCTGTCCCTTTCTCTCCTTGAAGGGATGTAAGTGCCCTCTAGCAACTTCTTTCTCAAGCACGCTTTGCTGAGCCTGCAGGGTGTTCAATAACCCTATGAGTGTCTCCTCCTGTGACACTTCTCTTCTCTCTGAACTCAAACAAGAGTTCCTTCTGTGCACACTTGCACCAACCCAATGCCCACCTAACAGAGTTCTCCAGAATCCTCAGTGACTCTATCTTCTCACCGAACTTGAAATAGAGTTATCCTCAATGCATCCTGTGCATTTTCTCAATGCCCTCCCGGCAGAGCCTTTATAGAATTCTCAACAATTCTGCTTCTCCTCTCTGTGCTCTCCTCTTCACAGTTTCTCTTTCAAGGTGTTCAACAACCTTGAGGCTTCCTCCTTGAGTCAATGAATTTAGCTAGTGCGCCCTCCTGGCACGTCTTTGTCTGAAATTCCACAGAATTCAGAAGTGCACTCCTGCACTGGTTTTCAGAGACCGCAGTACTCTATCATGCACTCTTGCATGAAACCACAAAGAATCCAAAATTGAAATCAAAGAAATATCAGATAGGAAAATCTATCTATCCCTGCAAATGCACATCTAACATACATCTACAACATATCATCAACACATAAAGACATTCATTCATGAACTTACAAACACATGAACAACAACATGCAGGAAAAACTGCTATGATTGTATTAATATGAAATGCCTCTTTACAATGTGAGCTCGGACTGCAACAGAATCACGACTTCCTCTCTTCTCCCTATTCTCCGTTCTCCTCTCCCTTGAACTAAATCTAGATACAAAGAAGATCTTTTTACAAAGAGGGGCTCCTCGAGCTCTTCCCTCCATCTCACCAACTCTCATTAATTTACATTCAATTACATTGAATGGCTGTCTAGTTTGAATCAGATCTAGATCTCAGCCTTACAACCATTTAAGGCAAACTTTATCTAAAGCCTACGCACATTCATGGCTTTTGGCTCTCTGGCCTTACAACATTTAATACAATTTCAAAATTTGAACAACGAGAGGGCTGTGCCTCTCTCCTTCCATTGAATGTGCACTTGATGTGCTGACTGGCTGGTGCATAGCTAGCTTGGAGCGATGCTCCTGCATCATAATCCTCTGTTGTGAGAAATTCATGAGCTCCTGCTCATGAGCTTCCCAGCATGGCTGTCGAAATCCACCTAGATCCCAAACAGTTCTTTGGAGCTGTCCATCCACTCCATCACTACGCTGTTGTTGTTGCTTCTGCTTCCCTACTTCTATGGTAGGTTCTCCTCTGCTCATCTTCCCTTTGCTGACCGCTTCTACTGATCTGATCATCAGCCTTCTGATCTCCTCAATTATCTCATCCAACCGCTCCTAGGGCTGGCTCTCCTTTTTCAGCCTGCTCCACTGCACTTCTTCCATGCAAATGGGTAGATCAACTAGATCTCCCATGCCATCTTCTTCCTCTGTGGCCTCAACTTGCCACCCTGCTGCAAAATTCAGCTCTGTAGTCTTATCTTCTTGACTGACCTGTTGTTCAGTCACCTTCTTTGACAGACTTGCTTCTACCATTTCCCATTGCACTGGTTGAATTCCATCTTCCTCTAGCTTCTCCTTAAACTAGATTTTTCCTTCATATGCTACTGCATGCCTCGGCATTGTAGTCATCATCAACTGTTCAGCTCCCTGGCTGAAATTTTTGAGAAATTCCTCAGAATTCTCCTCTACTAACATCTGGATGAATTTCTTCTCTCGACAGTCATCTACTAGTTCTGGATTGTTCAGCCAATCCTCTAACATTTCTAGCTCCTTCTCCCATGGAGTGAGCATCTTATCTTCATGCTCTTCTTCTGCTTTCAGCTTCAGTGTTACAGGTGTCTTTGTTTCAGCTACCTGGCTGAAATATTTGGGCCATTCTTCTAAATGCTCATCTTCTTCTCCTTCTGCTAGGGTATCTCCTAATGTCTACCCCAATTCTTCTTCCATGAAAGTTTCTGCTGGTTGTCCTTCTTCTTTCGCTGCACCTTCATCCTGTGCATTGGCCTCCACTCGGCTGCTTGGTATGAATACTCTTATCCCTCCAATCATTAGAACACTCTTCTAATCTTCCTTCTCTGTTAGCTCCTCTCATTGATTCGAACTCACCTCTGAGTTCATGAGACTCTCACGTGGCCTCATCTACTCTCCCTTGCCCTCCTGGCAATATGGAGTTTCTCCTCTTCCTCTACCCACCTGGCAGTCTATGAGATCTCTACTCGATCTCTCATCTTCATCATCACTGAGATTTCTCCTAGCTTTTGGTTCACAGTCATGAACCATCTCCTCTATGGCCCTGAGGCTTTTCACATACCTCAGCCACCTCCTCAACAACCTTTGCTGTCTTCTGGCCAAAAATTTCTTTACTGGCCACTTCACCTTTCTCTTCATGGGCCATTCATATACCCAATGTGTCTTTGCATCCTGTTGCATTCACAATGGAAGCTGGTCTATTCTTTCCCTTATCTCAGTGAGTTCTTTATCCATTTCATCTTTTCTCTGTTGCTAATGGTTCTTCTTTCCACTGCATCCATGGCATTTAGTAGCCATCTTCCTGTTCCTGTCTGCCCTCTTGGCAAACTTGTTGCTGTCACTCTGCAACCGTGAGTGCTTCCAGCCTTTCCTACAATCCTCCTGACTATCTATTGACTGTTGCGCACCTTGAAAAAATCATCATAGAGCTTCAACACTCTATATTATTTTTCCTCTGGCTCCCTCTGCCTGCAATATACAGACAAAATCAATCTCTGATACCACTTTTAACACAGACCCCCAACCCTCAGGCTGAGATCTGCTGCAGGATCGATCTCCACAACTGTGCTAAGCTCAAACAACTCAGTGGGTTCTTGCTGGAACCCAAACGATCCATAGGTCCTTCGGAAACCCCACCTGTGCGAACAAGCACAAGGTGCGAGCTTCACCTCCTCCAAGCGACCATGTCGCTATGACCTCGAGCCAAGCCAAATAGGCACCTTTTGCATTTCGCGACTTTAGAGTTTTCAATAGCAAGTGCCTCAGCTCCTTGTCCTAGAAAATTATGAAACGCCAAACCTCGAAAGGGTCTAATGGTTCCTTGGCTCCTCCCTTAAACCTTCTCCATGTGACCCGATCCTATGACCACACGCTTAACGTCAAAGCGCTACTAGCTTTTGCAATTCGGGGAATCGCGATGTAAGCATTCCTCCTTTCCCTTTCGAATCCCTGGTCCATGAAATGTTGAAACTTCTCCTCTGACAAGATTGACGGTTAGGGCCTACCTCGATCCAATGGATTATGTTCTTTCAGGATTTTTTCCGACCCTCAACCTTTCGGGAATTTCTCCAAACCTTGACCACTCCTTTGACTTCTGTCGCACGTATCCTCTGACTGATACTTGGGACCCACCTTTCGACGTTTCTCTCTTCATGATTTCAGGAGTTGTGTTGACCATGCAACTCTACCTCTTGAGTCCCAAAACCCCAAAACCCAATTGGGGCCCAAAGGCTATTGTTCCTTAACCTTTCGGGATTTTTTCCTTTTGCCCTTCGGGATTTTGCGACTCGCGAAAATCCACAGCAGAGAGTTTCCTTACCTTTTGAAACTCCAATTCCCGAATTCTCGAAGCCTCACCTACCATGTGATCTACGGCTGAGATCTTCTTCGATCTGACGGCTCTGGATCTTTCAAGATTTCGCGAACCGAGAGTTTGAAACTCTCGATTCCAAAATCACAGCCTCTACTTCCCAAACCCCGAAATGCCGAAATGTCGAAATGGTCTCAATGATGATTAGTCCCTGACCAAATCTCGGTCCATTTGACTTCTTCCTCCGTGACCACAACCCTACTCCAAAGACACGTTGCGTTTTGCGACTTCGGGGTTTTCAACGCAAAGTGCCCTGGCTCCTTGTCATCGGAATTGCCGAAATGTCGAACCCCGAAATGCCAAAATGCCTAAATTCCACCCCAAAGGGGGATCAACGACTCCTATTGCTTCTCATCCAATGGCCACTACTCATCCTGAGATTTTGAACACTAAAAGACGCTCAGTATTAACTTCCTCACAGATCTACAAGATCTAACGGCCTACGAGATTTCGCACTTCTCCATGAAATGTCTCCACCATCCGTTTCTTATCTTCTGTGTGGCTTCCAGAGATTAAACTCCGTGCGTCTTCACTCGATCCAACGGTTGTCGGATATTGATGCTAGATCTTATGGCCCATATCTGTTTCTCTTCCTTGTGCGCTTTCCTGCGTGCATCTGGACGTAGACTTCAACGACCCATATCTCGCCTCTCTAGCTGATCTAATGACAGTTGTGCTCTACCTTGAGCATGCCCTTCTTCCTTTCCCTTGGAATATTTCTTGCTCCAAAAGGCCTCGGCCTTTGTCTCTGCTGTGAAGCCTATAACCTTGGCTCCTGCCTATATTCTAAGAGGCGTTCCTCCCCCTGAGCTTTATTTCTCTGAACCTCAAAGGTTCCTTCGAACTCTGCAACTTCTTGCATGACCTTTGCATGAAATGGTGTTATCTCTTCTGAGCTTATCTGCGGGTCTGACCTGGAAGTGTCTCTATCCCTTTCTCTCCTTGAAGGGATGTAAGTGCCCTCTGGAAACTTCCTGCTCAAGCATGCTTTGCTGAGCCTGCAGGGTGTTCAATAACCTTATGAGTGTCTCCTCCTATGACACTTCTCTTCTCTCTAAACTCAAACAAGAGTTCCTTCTGTGCACACTTGCACCAACCCAATGCCCACCTGACAAAGTTCTCTAGAATCCTCAATGACTCTGTCTTCTCACCAAACTTGAAATAGAGTTCTCCTCAATGCATCCTGTGCATTTTCTCAATGCCCTCCTGGCAGAGCCTTTACAGAATTCTCAACAATTCTGCTTCTTCTCTTTGTGCTCTCCTCTGCACAATTTCTCCTTCAAGGTGTTCAACAACCTTGAGGCTTCCTCCTTGAGTCAATGACTTTAGCTAGTGCGCCCTCCTGGCATGTCTTTGTCTGAAATTCCACAAAATTCAGAAGTGCACTCCTGCACTGGTTTTCAGAGACCACAGTACTCTGTCATGCACTCTTGCATGAAAACACAAAGAATCCAAAATTGAAATCAAAGAAATCTCAGATAGGAAAATCTATCTATCCCTGCAAATGCACATCTAACATACATCTACAACATATCATCAACACATAAAGACATTCATTCATGAATTTACAAACACATGAACAACAACATGCAGGAAAAACTGCTATGATTGTATTAATATGAAATGCCTCTTTACAATGTGAGCTCGAACTACACCAGAGTCATGACTTCCTCTCTTCTCCCTATTCTCTGTTATACTCTCCCTCGAACTAAATCTAGATACAAAGAAGATCTTTTTACAAAGAGGGGCTCCTCGAGATCTTCCCTCCATCTCACCAACTCTCATTAATTTACATTCAATTACATTGAATGGTTGTCTAGTCCGAATCAGATCTAGATATCAGCCTTACAACCATTTAAGGAAAAAAATGTCTAAAGCCTACACACATGCATGGCTTTTGGCTCTTCAGCCTTACAACATTTAATACAATTTCAAAATTTGAACAACGAGAGGGCTACGCCTCTCTCCTTCCATTGAATGTGTGCTTGATTTGCTGACTCGTTGGCACGTAGCTGGCTTGGAGCGATGCTCCTGCATCATATAACATGGCCCAACAATTTACCCTCCTCGACATCGAATATAGTTTTCTTAGGATTCAATGATATACCATATTTCCTACATCTCTCAAAAATTTGAGTTAAGTGTTGGATGTGTTCTTCTCTATTCTTTGAGTACACTGTTACTTCATCTAAATATACTACCACACACTTATTTATAAGTCCCCGAAAAGCCACGTCCATGGCCCTCTGGAATGTCTCTCCCACGTTAATTAAGCCGAAAGGCATGTGTTTATAAGCGAAGGTTCCCCACTTGGTTCAGAAGGTAGTATTTAATCGGTCTTCCTCTGAAACCAACACTTGATTGTACCCAGAGAAACCATCCATCAATGAGAAAATCGCCGAACTTGACACAGTCTGTAGGATTTGCTCCATCGACAGGATGGGATAATTGTCCTTTTTCAAAGCTCTGTTGAGGTTTCGAAAATCTACGCACAGTCAAATTTCTCTCGATTTTTTTCTCACCGGAAAGAGATTTTCTACCCAGACAGAATGCCTGACTTGGAAAATTATATTCACATGTAAAAGCTTCCTTAACTCCTGATGCATGAGAGGTTCCAGGGATGGATGATACTTTCGGAGTTTCTATTGGAAAGGCTTCATTTCATGATTCAACAGGATGGTGTGCTGAATAATGCAGGTGTCATACGTTTTTAAATATTTATAGGACCAAGCGAAAACATCCTGGTATTGTCTGGATAATTTGAGGTAGGCTTTCCTCTCTTCCTTAGATATAGTTTTGCCAAGATTTACACGCTTTGGGTTTTCTGGGGTCCCAAGATTTACCGTTTCATGGAGGGGACAAGAGCTACCAGTCTTTGTGTTTTTGGGTTCTTTAAATCGTTCCTTTAGATCAAATATAGTCTCTAGGTTAGCTATCCATTTCAGGATTGTGTGAGACTTCGATTTATTCATATGTTGGCCTGCCTGAGAATCGATTTCTATTAGTTTCTCTTGGAACTCTTCATCGTCGATGGCGAGATCTTTGAAATTATCTTGATTGGTTAAGAAACTTATGATCTATTCATCTCCTTCAAAGACTTTCCAATTAGAGATGTTATTAGGTACCGATGGCTTGTAGAGCAGTTTTACAGTGAATCAAGAGGCTTCATAATCCTCTAAAGGCGATAGTCTGGAAGCAATTGTGGCTAAGGAGTCGGCAAGAACATTCTTTGTTCTGGGAATTGTAGTGATATTGAATGCCTCAAAGCGTTCTATTAACCGATGGACCTCCTGTTGGTAGTTCTTAAGATGAGGTGAATTGCAATGTATAGTATTCCTTACTTGTCTAACAATGATTTCAGAATCTCCAAAAACTTCCAGTTCCTTGACGCCCAAATCTATGGCTTTCTTTAATCCTTGTACTAGAGCTTCATACTCGGCGGTATTGTTGGTGCACTCGAATTCTAGTCTACATGACAAGAAATGAATTTTACCTTTCTAATCGATAAGGATGCACCCTGCTCTTGACCCTTCTTGTGATTTGGATCCATCAAAATAGAGGGTCCAGATTTGCGAGCAACAGTCACTCCTTTCTCTCCTATCATCTGGGTTTTGTTCTCTGATCTTTTCTTGCAGTAGTCCTAGTGCAGGGATTTGAAAAAAGAGAGAATATTCTATTGGCATCCGGGGATTCTTCTTGGAAGATCATTTCGGAGTTTTGAGTAAGTGGAACATTGGACAGGAGATGAGAAAAGTTTTTGAAGTGAGAATCACAGGAATAATTTCCCAATATGGGGAAATCGGTAGAGGCAGGTTCATTTGGGGTTTCCAGATCGATGACCGTATGCTTCAGGTATCTCTCCCTATCGATCCTGATCATGTTCTTATATCCTTTCAGCGGTAGCCAAAGGTGCGCCCAGTCTATGCTAAAATATCCGTTTAGTTTTTTGGATCAATCTCGACTCAATAATAGCTCATATGCCTTAGGGATATCCACCACAATGATGTCAATAACTTGAATGAAATTAGGATGAGTGGCTATCCTGATCATCACATATTTGAGTTCCCCCATGACCTTCACTTGGGTCCTATCCAGTTGTATGACATGCTTATCATGTTTTAGAGGGACAACACCTAATTTATTACAAACGGCCAAGGGCATGACATTAGAAGACACCCCAGAATCCACCAGACAATTGTGGAGATTCCTATTGAAGACTTCGAATGTTAAAAAGAAAGGTGGTACGAAAGGCCTCTCTCTCCTACCTCTTGAGTAGGTGTTTATGGTTGGTTTGATTGCTAAATCTGTAGGGGGTAGATTCTTCCTATGACTATCGTCGGTGGTCAGGTTTTCTACCGAATTCAAAGCTTGCAACAGAAGGTCTTTCTGCTGAGGGATTCTACATATGTCCATAACTGACACATTGGCTTTTAGCTTCTTCAAATATTCTACTACATTGTAATCTAATTTAGGAGAATCCTGAGTATGGATGCTTATAGGCTTTTTACCGGGAGCGAAAGGTATTTTCGAGCGATTGGGAGTTAACTTACTTTGTGAGGCATGGGTGGCATCGATATCTTTTGGGTCGGGTTGGCCCTTACTACGTGTCTGTACTGCCGATACCTCTACGGGTTGTTCCCGAGACTCAAACAGATCATCTGAAGATGCGATCACATCGGGATCCCATATCAGGATGGCTGTGTCTTGTGGTGGGTCAACCTCTTCCTGATCGACAATATTCAAGGCCGAACTGCTGGATGGTTTGGTCAGGGAGACTTCATTTAGAAAACGATTGGCCATTAAATTCATGGCCATTGAGGGAATTCCCTTTCCGAGTGGTTCTCTTGGTGGTAAGTACAGAAAGAATCAGATGCAACATTCCCTAGATCAATGTTTAGGTTGGCTGGGGGAGGTTCAATTTCTTTGAAAGACTGGTTTCTTTTAAAGAAAGGATTACAGGGCCTTTGGCCTTGGTTTCCCTCACTTGCATTTCTTTTCATATCTATAATCTCATTTGATAGTTTCTTGACCATGCATTGCAGGTATTCTATATCTTTGTTTCCCTTATCGGGAGTTGGTTCATCCGGTTTCCCCGGCGGTCTCGTCAAAAGGAGTCATCTCCTGGGAGGGGGCTAGCTTTATTTTCTCACTGGAGAGGCCTAGACTTCTTTACATCCTTTCATCTGGAACTCTATCGTCTTGGCCTCTTCAAAATTCTCCGCAAGGGTCTTCCTAGCGACTCTTTTAATGAACATGGAAATAGAGGCCAGAAGCGTGTTGGCATAAACCTCGATTTGCAACTCTTGGGTTGGTTTCGACGCGGGCTGAAATTTGTTTAGGATAGTCGTGAATATTTGATTGAAATCTTTGACCCTCTCTTTTGGGTTCATGGTGGCTTCGAATAATTCGTCCATCAGGGATCCCATGGTAGTTTCTTCAGCAAATTTGTCTAGAAAATCCTTTTGGAACTTAGTCCAGCTATTTATAGATCCTACTGGCAAATTAAAATACCACGTGGAGGCCGAATTCTCAAACGTGTAGGGGAAAAGTTTGCATACTACATCTTCATGTTGAACATTCATAAGCCTGATCGTGAGTATGAATTTCTTGATATGATCTTCGGGAAATCCTAAGGTTTCAGGATCATACTTGGGGAGCAGCTTCTCTGGGTGCTGAGGGAGATTGTGTACTTTTCCAGGGACGGCCACAGCGTCCCCGACCAACCAAGGTTGGTTTTCTTGAAGTGGAACTTATCTTTCCTCCTCACGACCATTATTCCCTTCCATATTTTCGGAGTCAGAGTTGGAGTCAGGCTCTTCCTCTTCCGAAAGGTCGTCTGGCTTGGAGATGTTTTCGGCTGGCGTCTCAGGTATTAGATCAATAGGTTCTTGGATTTTGGTAATCACAAAATCTATTAAGTCTTCGACGGAGTGCACAAAACCTTCATCGGGAGTTTTGACTACTATCCTGCTTTGTTGTTTTCTTCGAGGGAGGATAGGAGTGAAGGGCAATGCACCGATTTGTCAGGTGTAGGCTCTGGTAATTCTCCTAAACTGATTCACTTCCTCGTGAGGGAGGTCGTAAGGTATTTCAAGGTGAAAATGATCTCCCTCGGAATGGGGTGAGTTATCCGCTTTGGGAGTACTCAGTAAACATGGGTTGTCTATAGGATGACTAGCCATGCATGTGGGTCGTTACGAATCTGTAGGCTATTTGAAATGTTTATATAACTTATATACTCAGCCATTCATTCTTCAAGCCCTCCTTATAGTGCCAGTTCTGTTGATGGGGCATAAATCCCCTGACTCAACAATAGGAACCAAACCCGTCACCGAGGCCCAATTAGACTCTGCAGCGTTTGGAGTGGAATGGTTCTCCAGATCTTATGATCTGGCCAGATTATCGATGGGATTTTGTATCTTCTTGTTGGAGGCTCTTCCTCAGTTAGGAAAATTCTTTTTCTGTATTTCTCTTGGGTGGGGCTGGTGTAACACCCTGTTTCCCCCAGTTTGTAAAAATAACTGGACTGGCCAGAACTGTGGCAAACTCATGAATGTGAATATGTGATGTGAATGGACCTTATGGAAAAGGTCAATAAATGTGAATAACATTATGAATTTATATTGCAGGACTGCTGAGAGGGGATGTGTAGGAAAAGAGACCACGATGGCGGTGGAAGGCACCTGGAAAGGTGGCGTTAACTTCCACCGAGAATTAAATACAGTATTTGGACTTCACTGGCCCGGAGAACCAAAATCGGCTCGCTAGCCCCAAATTAAATGTCTCGCAGACTGGTAGGTAGATGGATCCTCATGAATTAATGAGGGATGGGGAGGTGAACTGCCCATCCGTAGAGCCATCATGACTGGCTAGTGCGAGGGAAATCGTGCCACACGCAACCTTTCAAAAGGATAAGGCGTGGGGTAGAAGTGATTGGGGGCAGACGCGAGGGGAGAAATCTGGCGATATGTAGAGTGAGTGATAGCAGAGAGGAAGGAGAGTAACCTTCGCTCCTAGTCACTGGCAGACAGAGACGCAGTCTCACAGCATCGTGGTCTCAGCTCGGGGGTGGCTAGTGGTAAATCCGCTGGGAGTCACTGAGCCTACAGTTGGGTGGAAACGAGCACCCCTCTTAGCAGTTGCATAACCCTTGGTGTTATTTCTGATAAGTGTTTTGCCTTTAGCATCTTTAAATATATGTATTCTGATAATTATGCTCATAAGCTATGAAATTGTGAATGATTTCATTATAAGAATGTCTGTATAGTGTTTTGATCAGTACTAGTAGTTGTATATTTGTATGGGAAGACTACGTATGGCTTATGTCCTCATGAATCATTAATTACATGCGTACTGATCTAATTCAGACTTCATGTCTGGCTCTCGGGAGAGCGATACCCTGATCTACTTCAGATAGTACCCTGGGTAAACCTTCCCATAGAGATAACCTTCTCAAAAATCCCATCAAGAACCTGGAAGGGGACGTGATGGCGCAAGGCCCTAAGAAATTCCTGATAGGTATTGAATCGACGGACGAGATCCCGTCGGGAGGTCTGTGGTCACTCACGACTGACAGATAAGAAGAAGAAGCTGGAAGGATAAGTACCTCAACCTTGATAGGTGTTGATAGATGGACGAGATCCTGTCGGGAAATCTAGAGTCACACACGACCGTTAGATTGGTAGGAGAAAGTAGGGTGTTAAATGCCCTACTACTTAGTTGCTCTGTGACTTCATGGATAGCGAAGAAATCGGGACCGTGGATCCCCAAGGTCCATGAGAGTATCCGGACCATGGATCTTTCCACAATTAGGAAGTCGTGGGAGAGCCCACAAGTAGGAATCTGTCTGAGCCATCAGATCTCGGCTAAAAAACCCGATAGCCGTTGGATCTGTCAGGAGATGCCCGAGGGTTAAAACCCCAGTGAATCAGGACTTCCCGTTGTGGAAACCCCGGGATAGATCTGGACCGTCCAACTAACAGAGGCCACGTGTCAAGAGATCACCCATTTCGGGAAACCGGGAGTCAGGAAATCAGGAGTCCCGTTGACAAGAGATTGGGACTTTTCATTGTGGAAATCCCGGGATAGATCTGGACCGTCTGATTGACGAAGGCCACGTGTCATAAGATCTCCCATTTCGGGAAATCAGAAATCGCGGAATCGGGATTCCTGTTGACAAGAGTTCGGGATTTTCCATCGTGAAAACACTAGGATAGATCTGAGCCGTCCAATTGACGGAGGCCACGTGTTGTGAGATCTCCCATTTTGGGAAATCGAGAATCGCGAGATCGGGGGTCCTGGAGACAAGGGATCGTGAATTTCCTGGGTGGAAACCCCGGAGCAGTTGTGGACCGTCTGATTTAAGGAGGTGACGTGTCGAGAGATTACCCGTTTCGGGAAATCGGGGATCATGGATTCGGGAGTTCCGTTGACAAGAACTCAGACCTTCACTTTGATAAATCATGACCCATAATGACGAGACGATAGCAAGTGTCTAAGTCCCGATGAACGGACAAGATTCCTTCGGGGAATCTTAGGGTATATAACGACCGTCCGATGTGAGGAAGAGATGTCGGCTTTAAGCTGGGGCATGAATGCGCATTAAGGTAAGTAGCGAGCAGATCTGGACGGCCAGAGTCCACCCACCCAGATCTACGACCGAGGCTTCATTCCAGAGCCCCCTTGCCATTCTGCCTTTAGTGGTGAGGGGGGGGGTCTGGAATTGGACGTGCAACTCTCTAACGGTCAATATTAAATCATCATGATCAACGACGCTTAGGTGGATTCTGGAGTCCCCTTTCCATTCTGCCTTTAATGGGGGGGGGTCCAGAATAGTGTGGCATGTGAAGTGGGGCCCCCTCCTGTCCTGTCGACTACCGTTTGCACTTCGCCCTCTGCCACCTGTACTCCACTTAACCATGCGACGGGGCCTGTTCTCATTGGTTGTTCTCTAGCCCTGTTGGTATTTGTTCCTATTGGCCATTTGTTAACCCTGTAGGTATTCGTCCCTATTGGCCGGTCGCTAGCCCTGTCGGGGTTCGGCGGTTGCAGAGTCGAACGATTTGACATTACTGTAGCGCCGAGGCACGGAATACAATTAGACACTGCATTTAATTGAAGCGTGATCATGACCCGTGATCACATGGGAACGAAGAAAGAGAGAAAGAGCTAGCTTACGCTAGGCCTCCATAGGTAATTCGGGGTCTGATTCGGCAGAAGACCGAAAAAATTTGATTGAGGTAGTG
Source organism: Picea engelmannii (assembly GCA_009831015.1). Classification (NCBI taxonomy): domain Eukaryota; kingdom Viridiplantae; phylum Streptophyta; class Pinopsida; order Pinales; family Pinaceae; genus Picea; species Picea engelmannii. Next base: position 181,219 of record ML792898.1, on the reverse strand, counting down.
GGTATGTGACAGCTGGTGTGAGAGATGCAAGACAGTATAAACCAACTTGACAAACAACAGAACAAAATTTTAAACTATTGGGAAGAGTTCGAACTTGGGATAAACCGCTGCTCGAACATGCAGACAATGATTTTATGCCAAAAGGCCTAGTAATAATACATCAACCAAATGAACATCCAACTACTGTCTGAGAGAACTAATTAACAGAAAGAAAACACATATGTAATCAAGATCATGGTAAGCAAAATAATTCATCTAACATAACATTCACCACATAACAACACAACAATTTATCTTCATCATTTAAAGCAAAGAATATCAAAACATTGCACCAGATAACTTGACAACAAAATCAATTGCTCTTACTCATTTATTGCAATGTTCATGGAACAGGAAAGGAAGTAATTCTTCTCCAACTCCAATCACATACATCTGATGAAGATATCTTGTCTTTGGTCCAAAAGGACTTCTCAATTCATAGCAGTCTCAAAATAATTATCAACAACCAAAAGAAAGAGTTCTTGCAACAACCATCAACCCCTGACTCATTGGTCGATGTCTCTATTTATAACATAAAGTTTAACAGTAATTAACGGCTAAATACAATTTGAGCCAATAAAAAATCGCCACGTGGCATTATCCTCTAAAAATCTTTCAACAGTCCACCTTAGATGTTTCTTGAAAAGGGTGGCTTCTTTCATAATCAGACCATCTGATAAAGAGTTCTTCATAGGTGTTGGCCCATGGAAATCTATTTTGTTCCATCGGAGCCACATATATGCCTCTGATGTATGTCGCGTGTGCTTGATACTTTGTGAGACTGAAGTTCAATTGGCGAAACATGGTTTGGGCTTTGATCGGATGTCCCACAAACTATTGCACTTGCCCTGGCTTTTCATCGATGACCTTTGCACATTCTTCGGCCCATAACGCATCTTGTTCGGCGCACAACTTGATTATTTCATTTAGATCAGTAAACATATCGGGGGTACCGAACTCGGGGAGTCTGATATCTTTCATTATTTTATTGGTTTTATCCCAGTGCTTCTGACATCTAGCCCATTGTTCTTGGATTTCTCCATGTGGAACTCGAGACATTTTAGCCCAGTATTCGGCCGATCGCTTCATGCGATTGAGACTCCTTTTAATTACTAGCCAAATGTCATGGTCTTCCTTTTCTCGGCCTTTCTAGATTGCTTCAATATACTCGAGCCTCTCCACTTCCTGTTGCGCCTTCTCATACCATTGCCATTTCCTTACATGTCACGAGTGCCATGAGAGTGTCTTCCTGAAATTTGGCTATATTCGAGATTAATAGGTGTCTTTCCTCCTTGAACTCGTCGTAAACTTTACCAAATTCATCTTTTAGATACACAGCGGTTTGTGTAGCACCCTTATAGTAATTGGAAAGATTGTGCAAGTGTTCGAGCTCCTTTTGGGTGGCGGCAAGCTCCTTTTCATCTCTCCTGGCTCTATCATGGGCACCCTCTGAGAGGGCTCTTCCCACACCAATCATTTCAGACGTACGTGTGTCTACTGTATTGATTAAATTCTCCTCAGTGGTGACTATGATGGAATGATCCAAGGTGATTCTTCTCTTCTTTGTGGTCCTATGAACGATAACCTTTCTCTTTTGATCATAGGAGATCGCATAGATGTCTGTGACCTCATCTACCGGGTCTGGTATCTGCTAATCACCCCATGTGAGATTGTTTCCCAAACTTCCCACAGTGTATATTTGTTCGAGAGTGGGCTCTCGAACTTCTTCATTATGCCTTGTAGATCCAACTTCTACTTGTTTCTCACCGGGGATCTGAGTATTATGTATAATAGAGGTGTCGAGTATAGACTTGTCACTTACTTGCTCATTGGTCGTGGAACTGTCGATTTCTTTTTGCGGAGGCTCGTCACTCGAGCCTGCATCTGCTTCTGATTCATCAGACTTTCCTGCATTGAGACCACCTTCAGCTTCAACTTCCTTTTGTGGGACCTCCTCATCACGATCCTCAGGTTCAGGGGAAGAGGTCTTTTTGGGAATTGGGGAAGGAGTATTTTTGGGACCTGATTCTTCTTGGACGCGTACCAGGGTTCCACTGGGAGGTCTGAGCTCTTGTCGTCACTATATATATGTATAAGCATGCTCAAGGGATTGGGTGATTACATTTCTATCGACACCTGACCTATCTCTGGTTGAGTTGTTCCTCCTTCCGAGGGGTCGATTGGTGGTGTCATGGATTTGAGATTACTTGACCCATTGGTGTTATCGGGACCTGTGGGACCGGGGACACTTGACTCCGTCGAGACACTTTGGATAGTAGTTGGAATCATGAGTCTTATGGCAAGATATGGGTCATCCTGCATCCACTTCATTAGTAGCTGAGCTTGTTGTTATAAAAGTGCGCTACTCTCTCGAGCCGTTTGATCTTCAGGGGAAACTCTGATTTGTTTCAGGGATCCCTGATGAGTTTCTGCAACCTCAATGTCTTCTTGGGGATCATTTGTTTCTTCCTCCAATTCATATGCTACTACTGCTTCATGGCGTCAACCAATTCCCTGAACTGCCCACTCCAAAAATGTGGCCTTCTCTTCGTAGTTCATAGCTCTAAACCAGGTTCCTCTAGGATCAACCTTCCTGGCTACCACCACATCCCAGTCTTGAGCGTTCTCGGTGAAAATTCCACCATCTCAACACACCCTAAAAGTTATGTGACCATTTCCTTTTGGGTACCACTTTGTTTTCTACCTTTCATTGTTTTCACCTTGGTTTGAAACTGAATCCTCTTATCTTATACATTTCATGCCTTAATTTTCTCTTGAACATACAATAAAGAACCATATTAAGAGACACAATGACTTCTCAAGGAATCAATGACTCAAAATTATCTCGACTCACTTGAGAAGTTCGACATCGGCAAAATATTAAAGTGGCGAAAATCATTTGGGAAGTCAAAGCAGCTGAGTGTCGACCTTCTTCAGTGTTGACCGATAAGAGTATCTCTTTCTTACAAATACAGCCTTAGAAAATATTTCACTGAAGGTCGATCCTTTCGGCTTCGGTAGAAAAATGCAATCATAAGCACTGCACAAAAGGAGGAGTCCCACCACCGGCTGCCGATGCCCGAAACGTTCCCCTGATCACCAACCCCAATGTCATCGGTATCAGGAGTTTTATCAAGCAGATAGAAATATTGATAAGCACTCTAAGTAGTAGTTGATCCTCGATCTTTATGAAGGTGAGACGTGACGTGACATTTAACCCCTAGCTATGTCAAGTACTCCACATTCAAATCTTTAGTTAATTCACATATCGCGCATTAGTTACTAGCTCGTGCATGAATAAAAAAAGGAACCATTAAACTCACTGATACAATGCATCTCCATCCGTGCCCCTGCCGTCAATTAGTTAAGTCTCAGTGGCAGAGATCTGATAGTGGTTCATTTTGAAATCTACATTTATCACCTGTATTAACTAATTGATAGGACTGGTAGTATCTCCCAGTTATATTCTTCCGAGTCATTTTGTATGATCCCATCCTGCGTAGCAAGAAATTCAGAACAAACAGGAGAATGAAGCTATCAGTCCAGGGGAAGCATCCAAAGTCTAGTGAGTATTAAACAATTATCTTAGCAAGCATTATAGGTATGGGTCCGCTTACGGTTTATGCTTCATTTTTATATGTTCTCACCCGATGTTGCTCTGTATACGTGTTTAAAGGGCAGCTTTGATTGTAGGAACAATGCCTTCGAAGAAGCCATCCACCAGAAAATTACCAAGGGTGCCAAAGCTACAAGAATCGGAAATAGGAGAAGGCTCCTCCCTAGAAGTTGCTCGACAATTAGAGTTCTCCCCTAAGCCGATGTCCATCATTAAGAAAATCACCAAGGAACCCTTTGTCCAGCCTCCATCTTTTGGAGATACAGAGGCAAGCATTGGAGCAAAGACAACTTTTCCTCACTCGGAAGAAGTCTTCAAGAAGATCAAGAAAGAAGAACCCCTCAAATATACTCCGCACAGTGATCCTGATACAAGGAAGCTCGATGACGAGGTCCTCCCAAACATTCACAGGGATTACCTGCACATGGTGGCAAGCCGGTCTCCAGTTTTTCCTTGCGTCGAGCTCTTAAAGTGGCTCATTGATCACACCGATGCACAAAAATGTTTGATTAATGATGACAATGGAGAATGCATCGGGGTTCTCCTGCCATCAGAAGTTCAAAAATACTATAAACTCAATGAGTCTGGAGAAAAGTTGAGCACTGATTTCGTGTTGAGTTTCTATGCCTCACACGACACAATCAAAATCATGGCATCCTAGTGGAGGGAAGACAAAAAATTCACAAATCGAACTTCTGGTTGGTACCCGACGATCAATCTCAGGGAATCGTATGCCTATCTCATGGCCCTTCTCTGTAGGTTGCATGGGGAGAAAGACTGCTCCCAGTTTTCGGAAGCTTGTATGCCTATGTCTTTCACAGTCGTCATTTTAGGTACTGGCTTCAATTGGAGTGCTATCATTTTTAAACAGTTGAGCACCTGCATAAAACAGGCTCAGATGCCAAAAGAGGGAGATACCCCCACCTTCTACATGGCCTTGTATCTACTGGACGTCATCTGTGCCAAGAACGTTTTTGATGGGATTAACCTGAATTGGCACCCTTCGGAGCTCGCAGTCCACGTATACTTCAACATCTTGTGGGAAAACAGGTACAAGAAATCCTATGTTGTTATCTATGATCATTTTGTTGCACCCATTTACTTATTTCTTTTTAGGAAAGAATGCCTGAGATTATCAGATCAAGCAAAGAAGGTCATAGTCAAAATTGGTCACTGGTATTTAGATGAACGAGAAACCTACATCAGGGTTTTTGGTGTCATAGGGGCACCCCATTTATTTCCCATTTATGTTCCCAACCAGCTAGTGTTAGGAGAAATTTGCTATCAAACCATCCTACAAGGATACAAAGAAACTTTAGTGAAAGACAAGAAGCAGGCTTTCATACCGTATGGGTTTCATATCGGTTTCTAGATGGTCAAAGACACTGTGCATGCTAAACAACTTGGGCTAGGTCAATTGGAATTTCGGTTCCAAATTGGCCGATTTTGCAAACACGATCCCAAGGGATTGGTCCTGCAACATGCGTCACATGTATCATCCTGTTGGCCCTATGCCCATGATCAGTTTGAGGATGGAATTTTCACCGAGAACACTCAAGACTGGGAAGTGGTGGTAGCCAGGAAGGCTGATCCTAGAGGAACCTGGTTTAGAGCTATGAACTACGAAGAGCAGGCCACATTTTTGGAGCGGGCAGTTCAAGGAATTGGCCGACGCTCTGAAGTAGCAGTAGCATATGAACTGGAGGAAGAAACAAATGATCCCCGAGAAGACATTGAGGTTGCAGAAACTCATCAGGGATCCCCGACACAAATCAGAGTTTCCCCTAAATATCAAACAACTCGAGAGAGTAGCACACTCTTATACCAACAAGCTTAACTACTAATGAAGCGTATGCAGGATGACCCATATCTTTCCATAAGACCCGCGATTCCAACTACAGTCCAAAGTGTCCTGACGGAGTCAAGTGGCCCCAGTCCCACAAGTCCCGATAACACCAATGGGTCAGGTAATCCCGAATCCATGACACCACCAATCGACCCCTCGGAAGGAGGAACAACTCAACCAAAGACAGGTCGGGTGTCGATAGAAAATAAAGCGCCCAATCCCTTGAGCACGCTTATACATATATACAATGAGAACGAGAGCCCAGAGCCCCCCAGTGGAACCTCGGTACGCATCCGAGAAGAATCAGGTCTCGAAAAGACTCCTTCACCAAGTCCCAAAAAGACCTCTTCCCCTGGACTCGAGGATCGTGATGAGGAGGTCCCACAAAAGGAAGCTGAAGCTGAAGGTGGTCTCAATGCAGGAAAGTCCGATGAATCGGAAGCAGATGCAGACCCTAGTGATGAGCCTCCGCAAAAAGAAATCGGCAGTTCCACGACCAATGAGAAAGTAAGTGACAAGTCTATACCCGACACCTCTATTATACCCAATACTCAGATCCTCAGTGAGCAACAAGTAGAAGTTGGATCTACAAGGCAGAATGAGGAAGTTCGAGAGCCCACTCTCGAACAATTATACACTACGGGAAGCTTGGGAAACCATCTCACATGGGGTGACTAGCAGATACCAGACCCGGTAGATGAGGTCACAGACATCTATGAGATCTCCTATGATCAAAAGAGAAAGGCTATCATTCAGAGGACCACAAAGAAGAGAATAATCACCTTGGATCATTCCATCATAGTCACCACTGAGGAGAATTTAATCAATATAGCAGACTCCCGTACGTCTAAACTGATTGGTGTGGGAAGAGCCCTATCAGAGGCTGCCTAGGACAAAGCCATGAGAGATGAAAAGGAGCTTGCTGCCGCCCAAAAGGAGCTCGAACACTTGCGCAATCTTGCCAATTACTGTAAGGGTGATATGTAGACCGTTGTGTATCTAAAAGATGAATTCGGTAAAGTTTATGACGAGTTCAAGGAGGAAAGACACCTGTTAATCTCAAATATAGCCGAATTTCGGGAAGACACTCTCATGGCACTCGCGACATGTAAGGAAATGGAGCGATGGTATGAGAAGGCGCAGTAGGTAGTGGAGAGGCTCGAGTATATTGAGGCAATCCAGAAAGGCCGAGAAAAGGAATACCACGACATTCGGTTAGTAAGTAAAAGGAGTCTTGATCGCATGAAGCAATTGGCCGAATACTGGGCTAAAATGTCTCGAGTTCCACATGGAGAAATCCAAGAACAGTGGGCCAGATGTTAGAAGCACTGGGATAAAATCAATAAAATAATGAAAGATATAGGACTCCCCGAGTTCGGTACCCCCGATATGTTTACCGATATAAACGAAATAATCAAGTTGTGTGTCAAACAAGATGCGTTATGGGTCAAAGAATGTGCAAAGGTCATCGATGCAAATCCAGGGCAAGTGCAATAGTTCATGGGACATCTGATCAAAGCCCAAACCATGTTTCGCCAATTGAACTTCAGTCTCGCAAAGTATCAGGCGCATGCGAGAGACATTAGAGGGATATTTGCGACTCTGATGGAACAACACAGATTTCCATGGGCCAACACCTTTGAAGAACTCTTTATCATATGGTCTGATTATGAAAGAAGCCACCCTTTTCAAGAAACATCTGGGGTGGACTGTTGAAAGACTGTTAGATGATAACACCACGTGGCGATTTTTGATTAGCTCAAATTGTATTTAGTCATTAATTACTGTTAAACTTTATATTATAAATAGAGACATCGACCAATGAGTCAGGGGTCGATGGTTGTTGCAAGAACTCTTTCTTTTGGTTGTTGATAATTATTTTGAGACTGCTATGAATTGAGAAGTCCTTCTAGACCAAAGACAAGCTATCTTCATCAAATGTATGTGATTGGAGTTGGAGAATAATTACTTCCTTTCCTGTTCCATGAACGTTGCAGTAAATGAGTAAGAGCAATTGATTCTGTTGTCAAGTTATCTGGTGCAATGTTTTGATGTTCTTTTCTTTAAATGATGAAGATAAATCGTTGTGTTGTTGTGTGGTGAATGTTATGGTAGATGAATTATTTTGCTTACCATGATCTTGATTAAATATGTGTTTTCTTTCTGTTAATTAGTTCTCTCAAACAGTAATTGGATGTTCATTTGGTTGATGTATTATTACTAGGCCTTTTGGCATAAAATCGTTGTCTGCATGTTTGAGCAGCGGGTTATCCCAAGTTCGACCTCTTCCCAATAGTTTAAACTTCTGTCCTGTTGTTTGTCAAGTTGGTTTATATTGGCTTGCATCTCTCACACCAGCCCCACCCAAGAGAAATATAGAAAAAGAATTGTCCTAACTGAGGAAGAGCCTCCAACAATAAGATACAAAATCCCATCAATAATCTAGCCAGATCGCAAGATCTGGAGAACCATTCCACTCCAAAAGATGCAGAGTCTAATTGGGCCTCAGTGGCAGGTTTGGTTCCTGCTGTTGAGTCAGGGGATTTAGGCCCCATCAACAGGTACTTAGAGACTTTTGGGTACAGTTGGAATTCCTAGAACCACGGTGCTATGAGACTTTATGTTCGGCCTATGCTAAAGCCTGGAAGGGAAGTGGAAAACCAGGGGACTGTAGTGCAGAGAAGAGGGTACACTTCCTTGGGTTGTGCAGGCTGATGGGGAATGAGACAATGTAGGTTGGAATTATTGTTAGAGTTTAGTACATTGGATAGTAAACAACCACATTGTTGGGAGAAGTTATTATGGTGAATTTAGAGGGAAATTGGGGGAATTTTGTCTTTTATCCTAAATTTCAATCCAAGGGATTTAGGATTGCATTCTAGAACATATTCCCGTCTTGGTTGGTTTATGAACATCGTATAAAGATTGAGGTTGAAATTAAATTTCATAACTAATCTATCGAAATAAATCCAAGGATCATTGAGAATATATAAGATAGATTCAAGTGATTGTTGAGTTGTGGTAATTAATGGTTACTAGGTTGTCTTGCTTCAAGGATGTCACATCTTGAAGAGGGGAGAGCTTGAATACATGATTTTGTTTTTGAAGGAAGAAGTTCCTCATTTCCATCTTGCTACTTGAAATTTTTCTAGAGAATTGATTACACTTGTGCCAATAGTTATTGAGAAAAACATTATCATTGTTGCTTGACATTATGGATTATGTAGGTAATGGTAAAACATGAATTTTATTTTCATGTGAATGTTTGAGTGGTGAAACTTGCTTTGCATGATTAAATCGATTACATTCATGGGTTTAGTTATTAATGATAATTGCATGATTCTATTTGTCATGATGTAATAAAGTCTAAGGAAAATATATGAAAACTTGAGCGTACTAATAGGGTGACGATACCTACTTAGTAAATTATCAACTTTCTTGTGTAAGGAAAAATAAATTGTTATTGGAAAACAATTGGTATCTTGGTGAGAACATGCACTCATAGTACTAATGATCCTTATTGAGTTAATTTGCACTGACAAACTTAACTAAGTAGATCCATGTGCTAGATGAATGTTTTGCATAGAGATAAAAACTAGTAATTATGTTGATGAATCATGATAGTTGATTACCTTGCATGTGATATGTGTTAAAAGGATTATCTTTTTCATGATTTTATGTTATATGTATTTCAACTATTGTGTTGAAAGGATTATTATGTGGTTTCAACTATTGTGTTGAAAAGGTTATCATTATCAAGATGCTATGTTATATGTGGATTCTTTCTTTGAAATGTTGATATAATGACTAATGTAATGATTACATATTGAGGTGGTGATTGTCAGGTTATCCACCAGTGGGCCAAGAGGGCCGATTTATTTCATGATCTCATAAAAACCCATAACCACGAAGGAGAATATTACAAGTAACATCTTATGGGTTGGGGACAACTCAATCTACTACTTATGTCAGTAATTCTTAAGCCTTGTATTGGAGTTGGGATGCTGAAGTCCCGAAGAGAGGTTGAAGCATTGCTCGTCGGTGGTGTTGTGGGATTGGAATTCAATGCTTGGGGCTATACCTAGTTGTTGTGGAGGGAATTTAGGACAACCTTTGGAGATTCCAGGTGTATGTGAGTACTGATCTAGATGCCTGCTTGGGAAGATGAGGTCTTGATCCTTGGGACTCTAGATAGACCAGTAGGTTTAACCCTGGTTTTGAAAGTTGGGAAGGATGACTAGAAAGTACTCATACTTCTCCAGTGTTGTGATGTGTAATTTCGATGTTTGTTGTAGTCACTTGGATGGATTTATACTAGTCCAACAGAGGGTGTTGTGGAAGGTACAAGAGCTAACAAAGGGTGTTTTGGAGGATGTTGAGCTAATTAAAAACCTATAAGAAACATAATCAAGCTAAATTCAGGACGAAGTTTCTTGAAGGAGGGGTGTATGTCATGGCCCATATTATTATTATTAAATATAAATAATAAGAATATCATGAATATAATAATTTTCCTAAATGGTTATAATAAATACTTATTGGAATACATAATAATAAAAATATATATAGTAATTATCCTAAATGGGGTCATAATAAGTAATTATTATGGATATTATGGTAATTAAAGAGAATGGTAAAATAAGTAACCACAATTAATGGAGAAACCCTAAAGTATAATAAATAATTGAATAATGGACCCTAGGGATGGGGTTATTTACCACAGATAGATTCTATATAAAGAGGGAAAAGGATGAGAAAAACACATCTCTCTCTTTTGGGCACATCTCTCTTTGGCTGAAGCTATAGAGAGGGGAAGGATAAGGATTGATTGGCAAGGTAGTATATTGAATGCTCGAGGGTGACCTACTACTAAAGATTAGAGTAGCAAGGTATACGGTTGGGTGGAGAGTTGTCCCACACTTAGTGTTGTGGTTGCCATGATGACTGCATTCTCAAGGTATGGATGTGTTCCTCAAGTCATCAGGTTACAGGTAAGTTGGGTATTCAACACAAGTAAGTTCCTCACCTCTCTGAGTTGATTAAATTTCATTAAGGTTTCCTTCGTATTGATTATTTAATTGGATAAATTTAAGGATTTATCTTCATTAACACATTGGGACATTACAACTAATCACTACCCATGACATCATTTTAATATATGCATCAAGAAATGACCTTACAATGATCTTATCATATACCATGTACTCATTTAAAAAATATCATAAATCAAGTATACTAGTTCACCATTGAGAAAATCCACTGCATAAATTGTGTTCCATTGTCCTTAATTTTTTCCAATGAACCATTATGGATGTTATTAATTGCAAAACACTCATCCTATAAAATTCAATATATTAATTGCAAATCACTATATATTATCTTAAATACAAAATACAATGTATAATATTTTCTCATAACTCAAAACAATATTCACATTGTTAATAGGTTTTCCAAGGGAAAATTGTAACATACCCAACCATCCAATTATGTCAGTATCAACATTTTTACATGGAATTGATAGGAACATAAAACTTAGCAATGAAATACACAATTCCCCCAACAAATTAACTTAATTCACACGAGTATGATTAACCATATCAACACATAAACATATTTTCTACTCATACATTGAATAATAATAGTATACATAACCAACACTTCCTTGAAAAGCTAATTACATTTCCTTCATGAATTTGACCTCTTCTCAAGTACCCACAAGGCCTTTTACAACAAAATAAATGGATGGAAATTAAATTATATAACAAAGAGATAATGATTCCCTCTGCATTACAATATATGGTTGCAACAACCTCAAAATTGCATACCAATATATACTAGACAACCAAGAATGCTCTCCAGAGACAAATCTAACTTACAACCTCTTATATTTAAGAATATGAGTAAACAATTCTCATATACAACATAAACAAAAACATTACACTTCAACAAATCAATAATAAAATCTATATACTTATATGTCTGGAAATTGTCCACCATCTAGCTATAGAAGAAGGACATTCCACCCAACCATAGGCTCCATGTTGCACCGGTTCTTTCTGCAAGTTCCCCGAACTAAGACTATGAATCCACAAGGGTACACTCTTCTTATGCTTGGCTCTAATTTATCTTCTCACAACCCAAATCCTAAGTTCACAGTCCATTCGGGGAATTTTGAGGTAAAAAATGGGCCTCAAAACAAGACAATGTACTATCAAAATCAAATTTTCAAAAACAAATAGGATTTAAGATGATGATGTCAACCATAAGAGTAAATATTTTCGGAGGGAAAGGAAGAAAAATATTTTTTTAATCATATTTTTTACTTGTATCTTTATAATATTACTCAAATTACAAGTGTAGGCACTCGTTGGATGAATAACTAAATTCTACATACAATGAGTACCCACTCTGCATACTTTTTATAGATCCACAATAAGATAAACTAGAAACACATTTTTTTCGTGTATTTCTAGTTTATCTCATTGTGGGTCTATCAAAAGTATGCAGAGTGGGTACCTATTGTATGTGGAATTCATCCAATGAGTGCCAACACTTGAAATTTGAGTAATCCTATAAGGATAAAAGTCGAAAAAATTATTAAAAAAATAGTTTTCTTTCTTTTCCTTTGAAAAACCATAACTATTATTTTATTATTTTCCTAGGAGAATCATTTCAAACCTCAAATTTCCCCTAATGAATTAATTACACCTACGGAAATTCCCAATCCATATCCCTCTTCCCCATAATCTTGCACAACCCAAGGAATGATATCCCCTTCTCTACTCAACAATCCCTCAAGCTATCCCACTTCCCTCTAGAGATCCAATAGAGGCTGGCCAAGAAATCTCACTGCTTGGATTCCAGGGAATTATGAATTGTAGTGAAATTTCCTCACTTACAACAAATATAATTATATACATCCAAAATTATTTATAAATTCCTGGTTGTATCTTTCATAGTTCGAATTCGTATACACAGTAGTTCACTCTAGGGAAATTTCCACAATTTTCTAGATGAAGGATAGTTCACAATGTGAATTCTCAATTTCTAGTGAGCTTGGATCTATAGTAATTGAAAAATAATCCTCTTTTAATTCCCCTCTCCCCTTGAGCCTTGCAATTCGAATCCCATAACCATGATTTACTTGCATGTAAAGGTAACTTTAATTGCATGGAATGAAGGAGCCACATATCCCTTCATGCACTAATCCCCTCCTAAGGCTTAATTAAATGGTAAACCATAATTAAATAATAAATAAGGATATAATTAAGCTTTTCAAGACTTTGGGTTATCTCCCTTCCTTAGCCTACTAATCCCCCTTGTCTTTCCCCTGTTTTGTAGTCATAGACCCCCTTCTTTTTGTCCTTCTCTTCTGCAACCGATTATGTACTTTTTTATTAATATTCAATGTTCGATTACAAATTACATCATTCAACTTATACCCATTCATCATGTACATCACAACATTGAACCAAGGATTAAAAATGGGGTATTACATTCACCTCCCACTAGATTTTGCATAGTCCTTTGTGCACATCACCATTATATACAATTATAACAAAACTTTTATATCAAAATTTTCAAAACAATTGCATATATGCCTTTTTCATTGCATCCTCCCACTGACATGTTGCTTCTTCATTATTCGGTTGCATATGAAATGCCATCCTATTCTTTGCAAATTTGCATAGTTGTTGGCTATATTGTAAACAATGCACTTGTATTGGCTTTCACTACCTTGATAAGCCTCCCAGGTCTTAGCATATCAACATGTACCTATATCAATTATCAAGAAAAATAGGCTTGTTATAGCTATTTTTATACAAAAATTATTCGCTTCATAGGAAATTTTCATCTCCACAATGTGATCATCTATACTCAACACAGAATAAGTATGAAATTTTGAACCAATACTTATCTGTAGGTATATTCTTTGCTTCACAAGGTTTCCACATGCAAGAGTCCAACTCACTATCCTTTCTCGCACACCCTCCTTGATTATAGCCATAATGTCACATGAATCTCTCATATCCAATTCATTTAAGTTACCTCTTCCTTGCTTCACTCATCATTCCAGGATCTGAAATCCCCTTATCTGCTAGACAGTCCCTCTGGTGATCCATCTTGCCAAGGTTTTCATGTGCAACAAGACCATCAACTTATTGGCAAACATCCATTGGTAGCCTCTAATTAATTAATAACATGTGGAAATAACAGGGTTTTAATGTCATCACAATGACCTTCTTCCCAGGCTTTCCATATTTCAACAATAATAATTTTCCATAATTTTGTTCTCCTAACAGAGCTTTCATGTAGTCCATGAAAACATAACTACGCTTGCATACTATCTTTTTACTACAACCTCAAAATAGCTCCTAAAATTATCTCAAAACTCATGAATCATAAATAACTCTATCATTTCAACTATAATCATATTATTTGCAATGACATATGACACAATCATGCATCCACCCAATGCATGCAAGCATATATGCCAACATACAGGTGTGCATAACCACAACTTGCACATTTACATAATTTATTTGTGTGCATCTGCTCAATGCATCCTTGCATTGATTCAAGAATGTCATATTCCTATGTCATGTATTTCACATGAGTTGGATGGTTTAGCCAACACTTTGAAACATCATCCAAACTCCTCCCCAATAGTTTCTCAGTCGTCTAAACACCTTCTTCCTCAACTCAACAAAACACCAAGAATATATCCTTTCTCTGCTAAAACATCCCTCAGGTGTACTAGAAGACATTTCCTTTCTTTGCTCTGTAGTAACCTAGAAAACCCTTCCCCTCTAATGGAACTCTCATTGTTGGGAATAAGGTTACAATCCTAGACATCAATACAATTAGTGAGACCATTGGACACTTATGTAGTGATATCAAATTTCCATATCCAACAACATTATGGCCTCACACATGACTATCTCACATGGAATTTTAGTCTCACAATAGGATCATAAGTCTTGACCTACCATGGTTATCGATTCATAACCAACAAAACACGAGCATAACATTATATTCATATGAATGCATAGTTGATTTTTGAACAATCTTATATGCCTAAGGATTTATGTCTCTACCATATCACACCTGGGTATCATTCACACACATGCATTCAACAACATAGAATTATCAACTTATGATATCAATTCACGACTGAAGGAATTCTTACCCAATTCCTTTAGCACAAATGGAATATAGCATAACTAAAATTCATACTTGCATGGTTTCCATACTCATCTCTGATGTACCTAATTAGCTAGTGTCCTATGAAAACGCACATAATATTTTCACCAACCTCTTGATCAACATTTTTTTATCCTTGTCCTTCCTCATAATGATGGTTATCATATGTAGTAGAATCATCAATATCTTCAACCATGCTTCAACCATTGTTTATTACATAATCATCACTAATATCAATTAATCACTTTGACCTACTCATGGCATATACAATAACATACGCATCAACATCCTAGATGTTCATGCATATCTATATGCACTTTTCCACATGATATTTCTCAATATGCTTACTAATACATGTTCATTCGAACCATTTTATTCTCTTTCATTCCCAACATTCCCATGCATAAATATAACAACCTTTTTATTCTTAATAAATATGATTAAACAACAAGAGAAGAGTTAAGAGCTCCCCCTTTCAACTCCTCTGCATAGCATGGAATTCCACATCATAGTCGATCCAATTATAGAGGCTTATTGTTAATCACACCATGGATCGTCAGATATGATTTTCTCTCCAAGTAGCAACTCTATAATGTATAAACATTTATACTTGTTACTTTTCTTTAAACATACAATTTTTATGCTAAAAATAAATAAGGTTAAGGTGAGAAAACCCCCTCTTTATCAATTCTATCTAGCTAACCTTGTTTTCTAATTATTGTCACAATATTATTCTTAGCATCCCATAGCTTGCTTTATCATTTGGTTGATTCCTTAGTAGTGTTGGGTAGCTCTCATGTCCCGTTTGACTATGGAAACACTTTTTTTGCATTCTTGTTTTAAGTTTTCTTTCCGATCTACTATCTAGTGCATCATTGCTCCCTTTCTTGGAACAATTTCATCCAAACCCAACTTGGCCTTTCCTCATTTGCAGCCTAATTCGCTTGACACAAAGACAAGGGACACAGAGGACACGGAAATATGAGTGTTAGACACGTGAAACAAAAACCCCAGAAACAAGACATGAAGGACACATTTATATATATATTTAAAAAATTATATATATGAAAAAAAAATGAAAATTACACATACGAAAATGAAATATAGACATAAAGATTCACGTTTTGTTAGAAACTAGAAGATTTACATGATACAAAACATGTAACATAATACATTGTAACATCAATGATGATCAAATGACAATCACTAAACACACAAGAAATTAGAAATATAAGTTGCAACATTCTCAATCTCAATAAGTCATCAAAATCAAAATGTATTACAATGTAGATAGATATTGAGTTGGAGTCACTGAAGTCTGATACTATAGGTGGGAATTCCATTGGAAAATACAAAATATCGGTTAATGTTTATGCCATTATTATAGTTCTTTGCATTTCAATAGATAAGAGCATCATAAGAACAAGATCACTGAGAAATACACATTCACAAGAGAAACAACATTTATCCTGGGAAACCCTCTAGGGGAAGAAAACCTAGCAAAAACTTCCTTATCATAAATAGCTTATACAAGTTCAAGAGATAACTCAAACCAATACAGAAATTCCTCCCCAAGAGATGTGCCACTCTTCTCCCTCTCTCCAATTGGTAATTGCAACTTGCCTCATAAGAGAATGAGCAAGTGAGTTGTGTGTTTGAAGTGAGGCGCTAGCCTCTTATTTATACAAGTCTGGCACGTGTGAAACGTCACAACTGGCAGGGCCGACCTCTCACTCTGGGTGGGTAAACCCACCTTTAATTAATTCTGGGTCTTCCATAATAACTGTTGGGGTCGACTTCTTATTCTGCCCTTTATAATTGTCCGATGACCAATCCGCAAAAGGGGATTTGCTCCTTATACAATTACCGACATGATTAATCCACAATGGGGATTAATCTAATAACAATAATAATAATAATGACATGATTAATCCACAATGGGGATTTAATCCAATAATAATAAGAATGCTCTTCGCAGTTACATTATTTCAACACTCCCCCTTAACAAGAAGGGTATTCTTCATCAGCATCAGGCAAGAGAGGTCTGCATCATCAGTGGCATCTGGAGGACAGTATCGTCAATATCATCTTGAAACATTAGCTAGCATATTTACGAGTCATCGGAAGTTTTCTTCATCAGCAGCATCATCATTCTCGAAAGAATGCTATCATCATCTACATCAAATATGTATCAGTAAAAATGATATCTCATCACAGCACTAGGCTGGCACATCACAGTACTACACTGACTCAATGTCACAGCGATTAAGCTGGTAGCTCAGTATCAATCACATCTTTCTTTATGTCTAACAACTAGGTCAGAAGAAAGGAACATCATCATCTCGATTTACGTCTAACAACTAGGTCAGAAGCGAGGAATCACAACGTCATGCTTTACATCTAACAACTAGGTCAGAAGCATGACTCATCTTGCTTTACGTCTAACAACGAGGTCAGAAGCAAGGAACATCATCTCGCTTTACGTTTAACAACTAGGTCAGAAGCAAGGAATCACAATGTCATGCTTTACGTCTAACAACTAGGTCAGAAGCATGACTCATCTTGCTTTACGTCTAACAACGAGGTCAGAAGCAAGGAACACATCAACATCTCGCTTTACGTCTAACAACGAGGTCAGAAGCGAGGAAT
>ML792898.1:125509-159471 GCA_009831015.1 Picea engelmannii | reverse complement strand
GAACAAGATCACTGAGAAATACACATTCACAAGAGACACAACATTTATCCTGGGAAACCCTCTAGGGGAAGAAAATCCAACAAAAACTTCCTTATCATAAATAGCTTATACAATGTTCAAGAGATAACTCAAACCAATATAGAAAGTCCTCCCCAAGAGATGCGCCACTCTTCTCCCTCTCTCCAACTGGTAATTGCAACTTGTCTCATAAGAGAATGAGCAAGTGAGTTGTGTGTTTGAAGTGAGGCACTAGCCTCTTATTTATACAAGACTGGCACGTGTGAAAGGTCACAACTGGCAGGGCCGACCTCTCACTCTGGGTGGGTAAACCCACCTTTAATTAATTCTGGGTCTTTCATAATAATTGTTGGGGCCCACTTCTTATTCTTCCCTTTATAATTGTCCGATGACCAATCCGCAAAAGGGGATTTGCTCCTTATACAATTACCGACATGATTAATCCACAATGGGGATTAATCTAATAATAATAATAATAATAATGACATGATTAATCCACAATGGGGATTTAATCCAATAATAATAAGAATTCTCTTCGCAGTTACATTATTTCAATAATATCCACATGGTAGATACTAGAAATGCATATGGAATAATTTCATAGCTCATGAGTCATGATTGTCAGTAGTCCTCCATGTTACAATCATCAAGATCAACATCACTACCACTGCTCTCTCATCCATCCTCCTCCTCTATATCCAATGCAATCTATGCATTTGTTGATGTGGAGGATGACCCCTCAAGAGGATCACCATGATAAAAAGTGACCAACTCTAGCATTGGTTCATTAAGATCCAAGTTGGCTAATGCCAACTCAAAACTGTTTTCCAAAGCCATATCATCAGGAAACACATCCCACATATTTGTCTTTCCCTTGAACCACTCTTCTCTATACCTATAAAGGACTATAGCCTAGTGAAAAATGAGAAATTAAGCTTGAAACCTTTTGAAGGGGACTTGCAAATGATTATTGAGTATCAAAAGGTAAATTGAGGGTTTCAGAATGCAAAAAATACCGAGGAAAGGGTTGTATCTCAAGCAAGAAATCTCTCCCTCTAAAAACATGCCCATATAAATGGATTCAATGACACCATGATCCATGAAGTAAGCCCTAAAACCATATCACTATCACACTTACTCTTGAATGGTTTCTTTATTTCATGCTTCCCTCAAGACCTATCCCTCTACCTTGGTATTTTATTTCCAGTCTAGGTTGGCACACCTAATAGGGTTGGATGAAGGCCCTTCCATACTTAAAATTTCCAACTCACATGAGTTCTTGGGCTAGTGTGATGTTTGAAGGGGATACTGAGGTGAATTGTTTACACGACTTATATCTTAAGTGACAACTTACTTTGCATGTTTTAAGGACTAATATTTCTTGTGAACCTTGGCTAACCTTGTCTTATACTTTACTTTGTTTTGGATGACCCTAACAGGTTCTTTGAGGGACATATAGGGCTTGTACCCAGGACGTCATGCCTTTTATTGCAAGACTTTGGCACGTGCAATGAAGAGTAGTGGGTCATCCAGTGAATCACCACCCTCACACATCAACTCTCACATCCTTGGAACCTTGGACGATGGATAGATAGGCTTGGTTTAGGTAGATTAAATCATGATGGCACACAAATGGGATGGAATCCCATAAGCTAGGTAGAGCACCCCAGGTCTTATTATTCATTGGATCAAGGATGTTGCAACAACATAAATATAGATACCTTGCAGAAACGAGATGTAGCTCCCTCTATTTTGGATGCAACACCTTGGATCCTAGATGTTGGCCCTCATTTGATGATGACATCATCTTTTAGGGTTTGATGGATGGTTGGGGTACTAGTGATGATTTGGTAGGGACATGGTGAGGAGACACTTCATTGACATTCACTTCACCTTGTATTGGTGCTACATGGCCTTTGGAGGCCTCCTCCTTGCCTAGGAGGGATTGACATCACACACGTGTGGCCATTATTGATGTATATTTTGTATTTTATCATTTGTAAAAGATAAATGAGGGGTCTACCCCACTTAAATAAAATGTTATGTTATGTTTGTGGAAAAATTATGCTAGGCTAGCCTCATATAAGAAGGCTAGTGCTAGCCTTTTATTTTTCATCATCACTCCTCACCTTTGTGGGGTAACACTTCTAGGATTTTCGCTATTTCAACCATTCTTGGTCTTTTCTCTTGTGCGCCATGATTGAAGGAGGTCTCTCGTGGATGATTTTGCTCATTTTGGATGGATATTTATGCAATTAGGGTTTTATGCTCTTGATTTCTTGGATGAAGTAAGTAATTCTCTACAATTCTATGGTATTTTGTTAATGTAAATGTTGAATTTTCTATTTTGTTGCAAGAAGTCTTGTTTTGTTGAAACCATAAGAGGGGAACATAAGTGATTATTTGTCCAAGTTGGTGAAACATCCTTGCTAGGTTTGGAACCCTAAATCCATAAAGTGCTATCACTCTAGGATTTTAACCCTAGACAATTGATCTTTGACCTAAGTGAAGCTACAAGAAGGGAGAAATGATATCTAGGGCCCAAACGTGCTTGCACCCTAGATATCCTTTTCCTCAAAGTGTAAAGCCTAAGGCCAAAATGTGCTTGCACCTTAGGGTTTAGACTTTACCTCTTGGTTTCAATTAGATCATTCTTCAAGTTTGGATGAATTTGAGACTCCATATGCCCTAGAATGTCAATTACATTGATCTAGAAGAAATCTTGTGGTGAAATTAGTTGTTAAAACCATTTTTCTAAATCTCTCAAGTGCCATAACTCTTCTAACCCTAACTATAGAAAACACACAATATTTATTGTTGTTGTTACACAAGTTTGCTACAACCACTAAAAATTATCTTCATTTGCTACATACACCTAATTATAAGTGGCTTAACTTGTTTAGAAATACTCTCTATCCATTAGATATTATTCTATTGGTTAAATGCTTACTTTTCATGGTCAATTGTGGTGTTTCTGAGTGATAATTCTTGTTGTTATTGCAAATCATTTATTATTTTTATAAAGTTGATCATTGTTGCAAATTTGCTACAACCAATGCAATTTAACTTATATAGTGTCTAGAGAGGTCAATGTTGCATACTTTATATTTGTAATTTTTATATATGTGCTGCAAATTGTTCTTGTTCCGGGAAGGTACAACAATTACCTTTACAACCTTTCTTTCCTTCTTATACCTAGACCAACTAACATGTGATCAAGATAGGGAGAGGTAGGTTTTGCTATCAAACTTGCTACTTGAACCCTTGAGGTCACCAAGGAAGCCTCCCTTGTGGTGGACCTCCTCCATCACTAAAATGAGGGAAGATATTATGTAGGTGACAATGGTAGTTTCTTCCATAGTAACACAAGTTTTGGGGATCTTGTGGTGAGATTTGCACAAGTATAAATACTGCAATAGCAGGGACCTATAATTCTACTTTCTCCATATTTCTATCGCACAAATTGTCCCTTGGAAAAATCCAACCACAAGCGTCACTAGTGTGACAAAAAAGGGAGTAAGAACCATTGTCACCTTATCAATTACTCCCCTTGTTTTAGTGATGGATGATTCCACCACAAGGGATGCTTCTTGGGTGACTTTGGGAGGATGGAGAGTGCAAAGAAAGGGTTTGTAAAGGATCCCTCCTTTGGTTACTAGATGAGAGTGATTAGGGTTTGGATAATGATGACTTTGGTAGAGGAGAGAGGCAAGTTGATTGATAACCTGCAAAACCAATGTTAGAGCCAATATCCCAAGACCAAAAATCATGAAATTAAACCCTTGAACACTAAGGAAAGAAAAAAGAAACCTTGTTGTCCCAAAAATTGCAGAAGACTGTAAATTATATCAGTAGGAATAATGTGTTAAGAGATTCAATAAATCACTGTCAAAATCAACATTAAATGATGTAAAATGAAAGCTTATGAACAATAGACAATATTCCAATGATTAAGCCACAATTTTGACGATTAAATAGGTTGCAAAGTAAGTGTTATAAGCAAGTTTATAACAGCCCTATACGGTTGTAGAAAACATTTTCTATAGAAACAAGTATTCACCACAAAAATTAGAAAGTAAATGTGTCAATTTGTATCCCTTAACAAGTAGATTAATTTGCAATATTCAAACACAATTTTATGTGGTGAAACATGTAAGTAAACGAGAGGAAGAGAAAGGTTTTGATGCATCGCTAATGGCTGTAGCTAATTTGTTATTACATAAGAAATAAATACCCCAACGAATAAATATGTTTTAACATGAAAAGATAGCTTAGAGTAAAAGTAATTTATCTAACAATTGATATATCACAAGAGAGAAATTTGTACGTTTCTCAATGCATAATTTTACATTCTCCAATGCAACTAATACCTTGTCTATTGGGTAATGGAGTCATAAAATAAAATATAAATTAAATGGATAATAATAGAAGACTTAAACCTTGGACTTAAACCCTTATAATCCAACCCATACTTCTAAGATTAGTCACCTAGCTTGCTAGTTGATGGGAAACTAGGGTTTTAGAAACTAGGGGGATAGATCATACTAAACCCTAGTATTAAAAACCTATACAAGAAGGGATTCAAGGGGATAGACACTCCTAACCCTCAAATCAATCCTTGAATGGCCTCCTTTCACAAAGGAAATGGCTTGAAGGAGAAGATAAACAACCCTAACCCTCCTAGAGTTTTTTCAGCAAAATAAGCCAAGCAAGTTACAAACAATTGACCTTAAACACCAACAAAACTACAACAAATATCATCCAAGAAGTATCCTAGGTCATAAACCAACCTCCAAAAGTGAAAAGATCCATCTCCAAGAAAAATTGCATGAAAATTTTCCCTAAAAAGACAAGTCGCATGCACAAGAGAGAGGGCTGAAATTTTTGAGAGAGAGAGAGATAAATGTCTCAATGATGAATTATGAAAAATGAGGTGAGGATTGCCTCTATTTTTAGAAGAAATACAAGATCACTTTATCCAAATTTACAATTAAATCCACTAATTTAGGTCCAAATTCATGTTTTTACATTGACTTTAACCAAACGATTTGACTTTGCCCACATATGCTAAATAATGACCAAAAATGACAAAAATAGAGGAAATTAAGTCCCTAAAGTCTTCTTCAAGTGTGGTTGTTGGATGACCTAGCCTCCCAAGGCTAGGACGTTGCCTCCCATGCTGCCACATCATCCCACTAGTCCACAAAAGTGTGGGGTACATCTCCCACAATTCCATCAAGTGCAAGACCCGAGTCAAATCAATCCTTTTAAACTTGTAGTCATGCTCCAAAAGTGAAACGTTCTAGCATGGGGGGGTGACCATACAAGTCTCATCATCCTAGGCCTCTTTCATGGGCCAATGACGTCATCAAGTGTGCAACGCTCATCATCAATTCCCTCTAACATGTGGGGCACAAAATCCATCATGTGGGCTTTCATGCCCCCATGGAGATCCAAAGTGCCTTAGTACCTCTGTGAATGATTTCACCAAGCAAGATCCTGCAAAGACAAACACAATACACCCTCCAAGGGTCCACAAGTCATATGAATCATACCAAGTAAATCAATCTTAATACAAGAGCCACCCAAACAAGTACATCAGGTCCCCACTTTCTAATTAAACACATGTTCAAAGAATTTATGCAATTTACCAAATTTAAACATGAAAGGGTTATCAAAAGGTCCTATTGGGTAAGCCAATTCCCCAAGTAGAGGAGTGTTTCCTCGGTGAACCTCATCTAGGCCATGTGATGAATGTGAGGTGGATGAGGGAGAATTTTTTTGGCATGGGGTCATTGACATGCAAGGGTCTCATATGGTCTCATTTATATGGGTTCCTTTGAAGAGGGTGTGTTGCATCCTTGAGTTACGTTTCGTTTGGGGCACAACCTTTTTCCAAGCTGTATAATTTCCTTTTCCTTTATTTTCTTTAGACAGTTTGCAAGTCCCCTTTACAAGGTTCCTTTATTTGGTGCATAAAACGTGTTTCCTTTCAAGTGGGATACTTATAAGTCCTTTTCAAATAGGTGAGGTGTTCATTCACACTTAGGACTAGGAGTTCAAGTTTTGTACTATGGATTTTATGTCCCTTGTATCCCTGCCACTGCATTTAAATCGTGGCTGTTTTTTTCTTTTTATTTACTTGTTTACGCTAGCTGTAACAACCTTTGTGCCTTCAACACCTTCTTCCCATAAGAGAATGAGGTATAAACCCTTTTTGGGGTACATGTCACCCCAAAACTCAAAATATGAGGATATGGAGAGGAATGGAAATGAAAAGTGATAAAATATGGTCGGGAATGACATGATCGCCCATCAAGAAGGACCCCAGTAGCACCCCTTTCGTCGGGGTGGCGAACTTACTAGAAACCCCAGGATAACCACCAAGGTGAAAAATGGTAAACAACATAACTTCTAAGAAAACATTTCATAATAAAAAATAAACCTTTGAAACTTATCCAAATTCCCCAAGTATTAAAATCATACTTACCATGAAACTTGACTAGTTACCTCATGAAGTAAGTTATGTCATCCTCTATGGATCAAGTCAGTGTGGTGTACACTACTCTGTTGCTGATGATGATGGTGAAGCGTGGTGAAGAAGAGGGGAGTTGTGGGATTTGTTGTCCATCCATATCTCAGAACTCCATATCTGCTACATGTGGGCCTCGATATATCATCTCCTTAGTTACCCCTAGGCTGGGGGGGTAAAATTTGGCTCCTACATGGGGACATGTGCTCATCGTAGAGCGCATGAGAACCTAAACATCTCCTAGTATAACCTTCTCATACACACATTTCAAGCAAAATGTTAAAATCGGAGGGGTGGTGTAACTCACCCCTTTATTCATACGACAAAATTCACAACTACAAAATCTTAAGCAAAACTTGAAAAGGTAAAAAAAAAATCAGACATTTTTATTCAAACAATGCAATCATATGAATGTATCACAACAACATGCAAGGATGCAAAAAGAACAATATGCAAATCAAGCATATGTATGCAAATCAAATCAAATGCAACTATACTATCATGACATGCATATTCAACTATGGTACAAATGATATGCAGAAATGCAAATGACCTACCTACCTACGTGGGGCCCAAAGCCCATAGACGTCAGGTGAAATCATAGAACCAATGAAACCACTCGATAATATCGTCAAAATGCCTCCCCTTGTGCTTACTTATAAACCATATCAAATACAAGTTAAGCACAATGTGATCATAAGCATAAATAAATATATAATCAATCGTAAAATGCAACTCATGGGGGTGGGAGGGCAGGACAAAATCATGTTGGAAAGGGTAGCCACAAACTTGATCAATCCATCTTTGAATATGATTACCACATATAGATGATGACTTATCTTCATCCTCAGTTAGAATAACACTGCTCCTTAAAGGCTAAGAGGAGACGAGAAATCCAAAGAGGACCCCATGATTTCTCGGAGAAGAAGGTATGAGATAAGGGACAAGCTCAGGTCTAAAGAAAGAATATTCTCCACACTCAAAACATGTTGCCACTTCATCTACGCATCCTTGCAAAAATCCCCAAGATGAAAACAATGTTGCTTTGTAGTGTGAGTCTTTGATTTCTTTGAGCTGGCCATGGCCTTATGTCCATCTAAATTTGAGCACAAAGGTGGTTGAAAATATTTATCATATAACAAATCTGAGTGCTCAAAAGGATATGCATCACAACTCCTAAGGTATGACTAAAAATAATCATGAGTACATTGTGACAAGTCATCCTCGAATGGATGAGACCAATCTATGCTCATTGTTGGAACACACACAATTTTGAACTTCTGAGCTTTATATTTTTCACCTCTTAGAAATAAAATTTTACCCAAAGAGAGAAGAAACTTGGAAAATGGCCTTTAAATTTTAAATCAAATTCATTGGTTGTTATTTAATAATAAAGCACGTACAATATTTGTCGTCGACGAGTTTCCTTAATTTGATCGAACGATCCTAATGATATCTGAAGTTTTGGATCCGCCTGAGTTTTAAAGAGTAAGTCTCTAATGGTCGCTTCGGAGCTCCGCACTTCGGATGTCCCAACAAGTCTAAATAGTAAAAAAACCCGAAACTCTGAAACCCGAAGATAACAGCTTGCGATAAATCCCAAAGAACTCACGAACACGAGTCATAGGACGTGTCTTTTAAATCTTTCATGGGTTGACACATGGCACTTATTTTTGACATTTCCGTTGGATGATTCATACGTTCTTGAGTGACACGTGGCACCTCTCTTTTCTTGACACATCATCCAGAAATGACATCATCTCTGCCACGTCACTCCGAGAGATGGCCCTTCGAGATTTTAACAAAGAGTGAGTTCACAAATCACCGAAGTTTCAAAATGTTGAAGTATTGGACATTTCAAAGAGTAAAAAGGAGTTAATAAAACATTTAATAACGCAAGTTAATCGCGATTAAGAGTTAATTAATTACTTCACAGTTTTGGATTTTGGAAAGTTTCCCTTATGTTGTATTAAAAAAATACGAAGTCCGAACTTTCGAAATACTTAAATTTAAACACAGTTAATTAAGACTTAAAAGAGATTATTCAGAGATTAACTCCTCTGTGCATTCAAAATTCGGGAGGTTTCCACCATCTCACATCCAAAACTCCTAAACGCGAACCATCGAAGTATTGATAGCATTTATGATCGATTAAGAATAATGATTTCAAACGAGGATTGTGGATCGCCAGGTATTCAATTCCATTAAGGTTAATAAATTCTTCGTCAGTAAGGCTATACGAAGATCAATAATTTTTTTTTGAATAAAGCACTTCAAATTTCAAAGTCATTTTTATCATTCGCAATTAGTAGTTTTCATCCAGCGAAGAACTCACAGACTTCTCTTGTAACAGGTAAGCTTATTTTGTTTCCTTGAGGATTATGGCACTGTGAAAAATGGAAAAAAATCTTGATACAACAGGTGAGGATTCAAACCCAAATGCAGAAATTCTATCAGACACTACTCTGCGAGTCGCAGATGCCATTAAAACTTGGACGCAAGTTTTTGAGGTCCTGGAACATGAAATCATCAACTGTCTAGAAGACTCTGCCGAAGAAGACGACAAATCTTATGCAGCTAATATTATACATGTAGCAGAGTGGGAGCTACACAAGATAGTTGCATGACCAAGAATCATTCCTTACAATGATATGATACGCTGGGCCTTGGAACATGTTGACATCCAGACCAGGAGCATCATCAATCACCAGCAGGTTGTCATCGACTCTTTCCGACCAAAACACCTACAAGTAATGTACAAAATCTCCTCTACTCCTAAATACATTTACAATTCCGCATTCGTTCTAGAGTTCGAGAGAAAAGAATGCACCCAATACGCCAAGAGTGGTCATGATATAATCAAGACCTGGTGGGGACATTCGGAGAAATTCAGAGCTGATGCTCATGGCATGTACGCCACATCGTCATTAGATGCTCATATGCTATATGTAGCCATGATGATATATCTCATGTTCAGGAAGAAGAGCCCTACACATTTCTCGGTGGAGTGGGTAGCCATCATGAACACGGTACACTTTCAATTGGGCCAAAATGTTGTCGGACAATTTGGCCAAGGAAATCGCTGATTATAAATTAGCAAAATCAAAAGGGAAACCTGCCCCTTTTTATATGTCAGCATATGTTATGGATTCCATTTGCTTCATGTCCCCTTTTCCCCTGATGAATTGGAGTTGGACCCCGGCCAGTGTCAAGCCAATTCATTTTTATCACTCCAAGTTATGGGAGGAGAACGCTAAAGATTTCTTCTATGAAATCTGTCACAATGCTATAGTGCTTGTTCATGTAGCTATTTATGGTCACCCACCTCCCCGGATTTCAGAGAGGATTATGGGGAACCTAGGCAAGCTTGCAGATTGGTTCAATCAGGAGAATTTCTCCTATATCAGAGTTTTTGGTTGTTCGGTTCCTCCTCATTCTCTCCCACAGTTTTTAACCGATAGACTAGTGTGCAAAGAAGTGGCGTACTAGACAATGGCAGAAGATATCAACAAGGAGTTGAAAGCAGCTCAGAAAAAGGTTTGGCCGACTTTCCCCATTCAAGTTGGCATGTGCACATTGTTATATTTTGGTCACTTCAAAGTCGAGGCCGTGACCCTGGAGAATGTCAAATTAGTTGACATCAAATTCAAGAAGCATGATCCACACAAGATAGTGGAAAACCATCTGGCTCGATTTAAAATGAAGCGGTACATACATGAGAATTCCCCTTATGACAAAATGTTCAAGGGAGTTAAAACTTATGAGGAAGTCCAAAGCAGGTTCAAAACCCTATCCTCAGACCAACAAGTTGGTTTCCTCAGCTTTCAGAAACACATGCAGAACATTTTACCAAAGATACTACAGGAAGATTCAATAGCCACGCATCCTTCACAAGAAGTTAAGCCTATGGGATATGAGCCAAGTTCCTCCACTAAACACAAAGTCGAAAAGGTCCTGAAAAGCCCAGAGGTATTATTTCAGGAGATAATAACGTCACTATCAGGACTAAATGATCCATAGGTGTTAGCATGGTTCGAATCCTTCATAAATCCGAGACAAATTATCTCTCATTCAACACCAGCAACTCCTGTTGGCACCCCGAATACAACAGGACAACAACAATCCACCAAAATTGCCTCTCCCATTACATCATTAACCCCTCTACAAACCAGCTTCAGAAATCCTAATTCCGGACTCACTTTCGTAGGTGATCTTACTCCTATATCGCCCGAAGAGATGCCTCCCTCAGATTTATTTTTCAGCAAGAAACGAAAGGCTATCATGAAAAGAGAATCTCACCAAAAGGATGGAGTCGTCACTAAAGGGCAAAGACTGGTGTATGACGGGAATGACCATGATGGTCCAGAGTTTGAAAAAGAAGTTGCAGGCTCATTAGGTGCTTTTTCCACTGCCAATCAATGGTCGGTGGACAATTTGACCAAACAACTGCGACAACCATGCCTCTTGGTAGAACACTTGCAAAATCAGATATATACTACAAAGCAAACTATCAAAAGCAGAATGAACCAGGATTTTGAGAAAATCAAGGCTAGTGATCGGCAACAAATTAAATAGCGATAGGATAACCTTGATATGCTCCACCAGAGTTCATAGACCAACCAATATCTGGTAACTCAACGTGATGCGTTGATAGAGAAGTTGCAGGCCAGATTGACCCTAACAGAGGACACAACGATAGACATTTCGGCCTTCAAAATTCAAGAATCGGAAATCAATGAGAAGATGGAAGTTTTCCAACAAGAACTTTATCTGAAAGTATATGCCATCCAGAAATGATATCAGGTAGTAGACCTTTCCCTGGAAGATATCTATGTCAAGGAAAAAGAGGCCTGCTCAGCTCGGTCTAAGTTTCAAGAAGTTCTCATATTGATGCAAAAAGCTAATGCCCCTGATTTTCCTCTTCTCTCTCATTTTGAACAAGTAAGAGGAGAAATGACCCTAAAATCCCGGGAAACAAATATGGGAGAAGGAAAGAAACTTTTCAGAGAGGTGAAAGAGGATTTTCTAAAGGCATTGTCATCATTAAAAAAAATATGATTGAGTTTGAGGGGAATAATATCTCAGAGGCCCTAGGGAAAATTGAGATAGAAATGAACCAACAAAGCTCCAGAAAGAACAAGGAAGCTACTTAGACAACCATCCAAGAGATGAGTCAAATCGATCTTCTTAAAATCAATGAATGGTTGGTTGACCCAAGTTCGCGGTTCCAGACCACAGTCCAAGAAGTGAACAAGATTCAAGAAAAGCTACCCCAAATACAGAAGAAATTGTTTTCCTTCGAAGTAAATGAGAGGATTGAGCCTTCAAGGTTCATGATAGCATTGATAGATAGATGCACCCAATGCATTGAACTGGGAAAAGCAAGTGTATCTGGGAGAAAATGATAAAACATGCACAGTGTCCACCCCTTCCACCCTCTCTACCTTTCACCCTCCAATCGTCACTTACCTCGTCTATCCCTACCACCCACATTCTAGCCTCCACTCATCCCACCTCATAATCGGACAATTGTTCCCCCATCATTATTTTCTTGGACAATTACTCTTCCCTGTAACCTTTATCCATCCCTTGACGAGCCAATGTGATATTCATCTAATTATCCTCCCCCCATGACCTCAACTGCAATTCATTGCCCCGTTGAACACACATGAAGGGACAGATGGAAACGAGATCAAGCGACCAAGACAGTAAGCCAAATGATTGAGGTGGATTTAATGACATGTGTACCCAGCCAAAAGGACAAAGGAAAATGAGCGCTTCTACTAGCAGACGAAGAGACAGAGGAAAGCGCCAACAAAACTCATCGATATTTACACATTGTTGTTGTATTCAGATGTATTCTATTTTTAGTTAAATGTTGTAAGAAGTCCAACGATTTTCAGTTGTGACAGATTTTGTATAAATACATAGATTTAAGATATATTCAAGGTTTCTTCTTGCCGAATGTAATAGAGAAACTATTTTTTTGAGTATTAATACAAGTGCAGACAGAGATTCTAAGTTTCATTCAATTTGAGTTATGCGTTCCGTCTGCGTTTCCATTTCTCTGAATTTCTTTCTGTAATTCTTGAAGAGTGATTGATTGCAATTTAGAATGACGTCTACTGTGATCATATTATACCAAGATTTCATTCAGTAAACAATTTTTCCTCTGTTATTACTGTGAGTAAAACAAGATCTGTGAGTTGTGTGAAATATTTCATTTTATATCCTGTTCAAGGGTGCATCTTCTACTTTTCTTCTACTATAAACAATGTGAGACTTATATGTAATTGATACATGAATTTGTTTAACAATTTTGTAAATCTTTCTACATCATTTGACATTATAATTGCGACTCAAATAACGAGAAAATGCCTTTGTACTGTCCTATTATTAATTTCATTTAAAGATTATTTCTCAGAAAACTGAAGGTAGAAAAATCACTCATTGAAACATTTATTTTAAAACCTTTGATTCCTGACATTATTCTCTGAGCCTTAGAATCAATCTCGGGAACAACACTCATATCATCATCAAGCTGCCAAATACCTGGATCATCCAAATAGGAAGACCAATTCTATGCAGGATACAACTCAACGCTCTTCATTTTAAAACTACCCTCAATGTCGTAAATGGGATCTATATAAAAAATGAAACAACCCACATCCCATCTATTTATCCCAACACATATGAAATCATTGATGTGGTCATCAACTGTGTCCGTGAGGTCCTCCACGAAATCATTTGTATTCTTGAGCACTTTTTCATTTTGATGTGTAGGAGGAACGAAAGGTTGAATGATTTCATCTTCACTAAGTGGGAGAATGGGTAGCAATGTATTGTTTGGGTTCCCAACATGTTGTGCTTCTTCGAAGGCTTCCTCTTTCTCTTAGAAGCTTTATTCATGGACCTTTTCTTCAAGTGTTTCTTCATAGGGGCTTTATTTCCAACGAGAGGCACTTCATCTAATGGTTATTCAAGGTCCTCATCTAAAATATCCATGGTAAGGTGGGATCCCACCTCAAGGTATTCATCAAGATTTCTTTCTTGCTCTATTGGATCATCCCCTTCTTCTTCAGCTATGTCGATCTCTAATATTTCCTTTGGTATAAATGGTCAACCCTATTTTGGAGATATTTTCTTGTTACCATGTTTCTCTTTCACAATATCACATAATGATTTCACCGCATAATAAGCTTTAGGGAGTTCCCATGCTAAATATTTAGTAGGATTCTCTTGGTAGGTGAGAAAAATGGTATCAAACCTTTCTCGTCTTTGTGCACAAAGCTCAATCAAGAATTGTACATAATCACATCTTGCAGCTAACTGTCTGTAATATTTATGATCTTCTTTAATACTGTCTTTGAAAACTTGGTCATCATTCTCAATGATTTGTACTTTATAAATGTCCTCATCTTATTGTTCCTCAACTATATTTCCATGATTTTCAATAGGTTTCAAGGAAGAAACTTCTCTCAAACTTTCAATTGGGTCCAATGGAAGTCCTTCTCTCCGAAAGGCATCCTCAAGGTCCTAAATAATATCTTCAAATTGCTGAGATTTCAACCCACAATGCTTGAAAAATTCTCAGATAAAGATGGTTGTAGAGGATATTCCCTTTGGGATGCAAGAATGCTTGATCAAATCCCATTGCTTCTTATCTAAAGATAACAAGAATAATTTCGTCAGAACATATCATCTTGGATCATGTCACACCAACCAATGTATTCAGTAAATTTGACAACATGTGCAACGATCGAAAATGGATCACCATCAAATTTTAGGATATCATCCCACCACCCTAGCGGGTATTCAATTGGATATAAATATAATTCCATGATACATTATTGGAGTTGTCACATGAGCTTATGTGAATCTCATCAAAATTCAAGGGTAACTTCCCTCAAAATGATTCACTAGGCAAACTAGAGATAAAGGCTTTGGGGTAGACTTGCCAAATGTCGTTATGGGATAGGAAAGGATTCAAAATCCTCCCTGGAAACAACGACAAAAATGTTATCACACAAATTGTTGCTTGGGAAAATCCAACCACAAGCGTCACTAGTGCGACACAGTTGGGAGTAAGAACCATTGTCACCTTTTCAATTATTCCTCTCATTTTAGTGATGGATGATTCCGCCACAAGGGAGGATTTGTTAAGTTTTTACTGTTGTTATTAGGATATTTCCAAATTCAATGCATTTCCAAAACAACAACATAAGGAGGATCACTGAAAGAAACACAATAAAAAAGTACATAACATTTTATCCTGGGAAACCCTCATGGGGGAAAAAATCCAACAAAACTTCCTCAATAATAGATTACCAATACAATGCCAAGACTAAGACCAAAACACCAAGAATAAACTAAGACTGAGAATGCACCTCTCTTCTCCTTCCTCCTACAACTACAACTGCCTTCAAGATATGTGCACTAGATGAGTGAGTGTGAGAGTTTGCAAGTGAGGCACCATCCTCACATATAAATACTAGTTGAGGAGGCGCTAGGGTCATGTCTCTTCACTTGGTAGGGCCGATTTCTTCTAGAAGTGGTTAAAACCAATTTATAAACACTAGGGGTTGAATTTACAAATACTACCATATAAATATGGTTTGACCAATCCACAAAAGGGGATTTGATATTATACAAGACCCGACATGATCAATCCGCAAAAGGGGATTTGATCTATAAGATAATAACTCAAATATGATTAGAATATTCTTCGAAGTTACAATATTTCAACAATCCCCATTAATGAGAAGGGTATTCTACTGACATGACCCAATACAACATAATCAAGAGAAGGAGAGGGCATCATCATCATCAACATCTAAAACACTGATTGGAACATCTATGAATCATCATAAGTTTTTCTCATCATCAATATCATAATCGTTTACAACATGGAGTTGGAGTAACATCATCATCATCATCATCATCATCATCAACAACAACAACAACATGAAGTTGAAACATCAACATCAATATCACGAAGCTAGAATAACAACATAATCCACATCACGAGGCTGAAACAACAACATCATCAACAACACGAAGCTGGAACAACACCATCATCAACAACACGAAGCTAGAAAAACATCATCAACAACACGAAGCTGGAACAACAACATCATCAACAACACAAAGTTGGAACAACAACATCATCAACATGTGGCAACAGAGTGAGGCCGGTGTATCATCAACAACATTTGTGGTACTCTAAAAGACCGTCCTTACCATACCTTTGGGATCTGCCTAAGAATCATAAGATTCCCTAGGATATAAAATCCTAACAAGATACCACGTGGTACTTTGACAGACTGTCCTTACTAGACCTTCAGGATCTGCCCAGGAATCATAAGATTTCGTAGGTTATAAAATCCTAATGGAGCTACCACTACTGACCACAGTTGGCATATACATGCACAGGTACTCTAACAAACTGTCCTTACCAGACCTTCGGGATCTTCCCAGGGATGATCAATCCCCTAGGATATAAAATCCTAATGGAGCTACCCGTTGTTTGGTCAGGATACCATAATATCATCAACATCACTCCCCCTTTCGAGGGAGGTCCTTTCAGAAAACACCTAGCTTGTCTCAGAATTACTCAAACTTCACACGAGACAAAGGATTGGTTAACACATATGCAACCTACTCATCTGGGCCAACATATTGGAGCTTTACATCTCCCCTCTGCACCATATCACAAATGTAGTGATACCGGATCTCTATGTGCTTCGACTTATCATGGAACACTGGGTTCTCCATCATCTTTATACAACTCTGGTTATCACATTGAATCATGGTGGCTTCCTTCTCTAAATCGAACAGACCCATCAACAACTTCCAAAGCCATATGGCTTCACAACTGGTGGAACATGTTGCAATGTACTCTTCTTCTGTCGTGTTGAGAGCAATATTGGATTGCTTTCTGCTTTGCCATGAAGTCATGGCTGACCCCAAACTGAAACAACATCTTGAAGTTCTCTTCCTATCGGAGGCACTTCCATCCCAATCTGAATTAGTATAACCATACAGTCTGAAGTCATGATCTCCAGTATAACATAGACCATAATCCAACGTACCCTTAAGGTATCTCATCGCATGCTTTGCAACTACAAGATGAACATGTCTGGGCTCCACCAGATACTGACTCAAGGTGTTCACAACAAAGCATATATCTGGCCTGGTATTCATCAGATACATCAACGATCCAATAATATATCTATATAGAGTAGCATCAACCAAATATGACAAAGTATCAACCAAGAGCTTCAAATTCGCTTCCATGGGTGTGTTCATGGCTTTACATTCCAACATGTCAAATCTCTTCAATATTTCAACTACGTAATCCCCTTGGTTAAGGAAGATCTTCTCTAGGCTCTATCAAACTTCAAGACCTAAGAAATAATGCATTGGGCCTCGGTCTTTCATCTCAAACTCTGCAACGAGTTTCTTCTTGCAATCTGTGATGAGATTTTCTTCTCCAGTAAAGAATAAATCATCCACATATAGTAGCAATATAACTGGCTCATCATTCATAACCTTAAAGTAAAGGTTAGGATCAAATTTGCTTTTGGTAAATCCCAAGATCGCCAGGAAACTATCAATTCTGCCATACCAAGCTCTAGGAGCTTGCTTCAATCCGTACATGGATTTCTTCAACCTGCAGACATGAGTGATGATGAGTCTTTCTATATTCAACTTCAAACCCTTGTGGTTGTTCTATATACAGTTCTTCTTCAATAACACCATTTAAGAAGGTTGTTTTCACATCCATCTGGTGCAACTTCCACTTCATTTTTGGATGCAAGAGCTATGATGGTTATGATAGAAGTGTATATGACTACATGAGCAAATGTTTATTCATAGTCAATACCTTCCTTTTGAAAAAATCCACGAGAAAAAAATCTTGCCTTATGTTTTTCAATACTTCCGTCTGTTGCATGTTTTATTTTGTATATCCACTTGGAAGATACCACATCTTTGTTCTTTAGTCTAGGAACTACTTCCCATACATCATTCTTTATAATGGATCGATATTCTTCTGTCATGGCATCCATCCATCCTTTCTTCTAAATGGATTCTTCAAAGAAAGTAGTTTCCTTTTCTACGAGATCACACATCAAGGCCATATAGCTAGATAATGGCCTAGGCTTCTTGCTTTGTCTCATGGTTCCTTCTAGGGCACCATACTTCTTTGCATCTTGAATAAGTTCTCTCGCCCAAGATGGATTTCTCTTGTGAGAGATCGTCATATGGAGAGGTTCTTGAGATTCTATCATATCATGATCTTCTAGAATCTCATCATCAGGGGTAACTGTAACTTCCTTCACGAGTTTTGCAACTCTGGGAGCTACAAGTTCTTCTTCATATACTTCTTCAAGCTGGCATTTCCTTGATCGTGAATCATAGTCTTTACTGTTTCTATAATCGTTCTATTCTTTCTTCCTGCTACACCATTTTGTTGAGGATTATAGGGAATGGTGAGCTCCCTCTTAATCCCGACATCTCCAAAAGATTCCAAATTCATTTGAAGTGTACTCTCCTCCATTTTCTGATCTGAGTATCTTGTTTTTCCTTTCAGAGAGGTTTTCTACCAAGGCTTTGAATTCCTTGAACTTTCCAAGTACTTCATATTTTGACTTCAAGAAATAAACCCAAGTCTTACGAGAGTAATCATCAATAAAATATACATAGTATACATACCCTCTTAGAGAGGTTGATGGCATTGGACCACATACATTTGAGTGGACGAGTTCCAAGATTCCTTCCACTTTACTGTCGCTCTTTGGAAAATGATTATTTATGTTCTTTCCTTGTGCACATTCCCTTGCATACACCTTCATGGTCAACCTTTAATTATGGTAAACATGTAACTACCTTGCTTACATATGATAAGGCTTTGTAGTTGATGTGAGCTAGTCTGGTACATAGAGTACATCCTGCATTCTCATTGGAGTTCCTGAATCAAGTTTGTAGGTGGATTCTCCCATTCCTTTGGTAGGGTACTGATAATCATCTCCAAGTGAAAATTTTTGGGGGAAGTCCTTTTCTATAAGGCTAGAGAGAATATATTTATGACCTGTCATGTGTTTAGATGCACCATTATCTATGATCCAAGTATCCTCTCCAGGTGTCACAGATCCTGAGAGGGCGGAAAACAAAACATAATATTCAATCTCTTCTTTAGTTAACTTCTTGGGTGGCTCATCATCTTCAACTGCATGGTCATGATGTCTTTTGTTATTTATACTCTTGTATTCTTCCCTTCTGGTAGGACAATTCTTAGCAATGTGTCTCATCTTATCACAATGATAACATTGATAGGAAGAGAAATGCTTTCCCTTTCTTTGACCCTTATGATATTTCTGGAATCCCTTTGGAGAGTGAGATTATTTATGATAGTGGGTCTCCTTTTGAAAATGAGACTTTTTCTTTCCACCATTAGTATGAGAAGCTAGGGCTTTATCTTCATCTCTTAATAGGACGACTTCTTGGTTGGCCACTCTTGCTTCTTCTTAAACACATTCTTCTCATAAACTGCCAAATTAGAGTTTCTCTTTTCTTGCACAAATAGTTTGGATGAAGGCATCCCAAGGTCTTGTGAGACCATTAAGAGTCGTCATTATGATTTCATCTTCATCTAAGTTGTATCCAATTGCCTCTAATTGTTCCTTGAATTGAGAAACCCTAGAAAAATAGTCTTGAAATGTTTCTCCTTTTTTCATCTTTGTATTCTTGAGTTGGGTTCTCAAGTTCATCTTTCGATTGATGTTATTTCCTTCATACATTTTGGTTAGGGAATCAAACATATCTTTTGGAGTAATCTTAGAATACACTTGAGGAAACGAGTGATCTTTAATAGAGTCTGCAATTATCCTTTTATCCTTAATCATATCCTTCTTGTACTTCTCTTTGGCTACATCTTCTTCGGGTTCTGGTACATTTTATTTTATGAATTTTGAAAGGTCATTCTCTTCAAGAATGAATCCAATTCGGTACTTCTAGGCATGGAAATTTTCCACACCTTCTAGCTTGTCAACAAGCTTGGTGCTGGCAGACATTTTAACCTGGAGCTAAGAAAATGACCAGAAAATGAAAATGCTCAAAAATTGAAATTGAGCTTACTAGGAGATGTGTTGGGCTAAGACGAGTTTGTTGGAGTTGACTGTTTCATAAAATTCCAAGTTTTACCCCTTGAAACTTGACTTGCACAATTTTGTACTGGTACTTCTAGTACTGGTTCTGGTTTTCTAGTTTTCTGGTACTAGCCAAAACTAGGGTTTGACTTTGTGGAGAATCTGGCCATTGAAAAAGTTTTCTCAAGCTGCCAAAATATGCACTAGGGCAAGGCATACTTCCCAAGATAGTTTTTGGTCAAAATTCCTCTTCAGTAAAAAACCATAATTTCCTTGTACGACAACATTGATGTTTTAGATACCCAGTGAAAGGTTCTTTATTCAGTCAGGCTCTAATACCATGTTAAGTTTTTACTGTTGTTATTAGGTTATTTCCAAATTCAATGCATTTCCAAAACAACAACATAAGGATGATCACTAAAAGAAACACAATCACAAGGTACACAAAATTTTATCATGGGAAACCCTCATGGGGGAGAAAACTGAGCAAAAATTCCTCAATAATAGATTCCCAATATAATGCCAAGACGAAGACCAAAACAT
Source organism: Picea engelmannii (assembly GCA_009831015.1). Lineage (NCBI taxonomy): Eukaryota > Viridiplantae > Streptophyta > Pinopsida > Pinales > Pinaceae > Picea > Picea engelmannii. Next base: position 139,230 of record ML792898.1, on the reverse strand, counting down.
CAAGAATAAACTAAGCATGTGCCTCTCTTCTCCTTTCTCCTGCAACTGCATCTCCCTTCAAGATATGTGCACTAGATGAGTGAGTGTGAGAGTGTGTAAGTGAGGCACCATCCTCACATATGAATACTAGTTGAGGAGGTGCTAGGTTTATGTCTCTTAACTTGGTAGGGACAACTTCTTTTAGAAGTGGTTAAAACCACTTTATAAACACTAGGGGACGAATTTACAAATACTACCATATAAATATGGTTTGACCAATCCACAAAAGGGGATTTGATCTTATACAAGACCCGACATGATCAATCCGCAAAAGGGGATTTGATCTATAAGATAATAACTCAAATATAATTAGAATATTCTTTGAAGTTACAATATTTCAACAGGATTCTCGGGTGACCTTGGGGGGATAGAGAGTGTGAGGCAAGGGTTTGTAAAGGATACCTCCTTTGGTCACTAGATGAGAGTGCGAGGCAAGGGTTTGTAAAGGATACCTCCTTTGATCACTATATGAGAGTGCTTAGGGTTTGGAGAATGATGACTTTGGTAGAGGAGAGAGGCAAGTTGATCGATAACCTGCAAAACCAATGTTAGAGCCAATATCCCAAGACCAAAAATCATGAAATTAAACCCCCGAGCACTAAGGAAAGCAACAAGAAAACTTTATGTCCCAAAAATTGCAGCGGACTGTAAATTATATTAGCAAGAAGAATGTGTTAGCAAATGCAATAAATCACCATCAAAATCAACATTAAATGATAGCAAATGAAAGCTTCTGAACAATATACAATATTCCAATGATTAAGCCACAATTTTGATAATTAAATAGGATGCAAAGTAAGTGTTATCAACAAGTTTATAACAACCCTTGATGGTTGTCCCTTCCTCTTGTCCCACATGGATACTAGTATTCCTAGTTGAAAATATTCCTCTCTTTCCTTGGAATCAACCACTTCTTCATCACCTTGAGTGTATTTTCCTTTTTCCAAAGTAGGAGGGTGGGACCTTATTGAGGTAATTTTCTTTTGATCATCTTCAGAGAAATGCAATTTCTTTTCATTACCTGGTTTCAAAATCGTAATAGAGCCCATGTATTTATTTTTTTATTTATCTAGTTGCTCTTGGTAGTCCTTACCTTTAGGCATTATTACATCACTAATGTCATCTTCTTGAGAAAAAGGGAGATCAACAAAATCTTGCGAAAAGTTAGGATCAAGAAGAGGATCTATGCGTTCCTCAAAGTAGCTTCCCTCAGAAGATGTGTCAAATTCAAAATCACTTATAGGATTTTCCACATGGCTTCTCCTCTTCGGCTGGTTGTACAAGGTAGTGTGGCCTTCATCTTCGATTAGGATGGTGGCATAAGAAAGGTCCATATGCAAACTACCACCCAAAGTTGCAACCCACTTTCTAGATAAAAGCATTCCCCAAGTATCAGGAACATCAATGACCACAACATCCATTATAATAGCTATCTCAAGGTATCTAGCAAGGCGAACTTCAAGATATTTAATCAAACCACATACTCTAATGGCTTTGGAATCAATTCCACAAACAGTCCCATAAGGTCTTATGATCTTCAAACCTAACTACTTCATAACCTTCAAGGTGATCATATTAGCAGATTCTCTAGAGTCCAACATACAATTGTGAAGCCACATATCATTTACTACTAAGGATATGAAGAAGGGTACATGTTCCTCTCTAGTTTGTCCAAAATCATTCGATTGCAATAATATGGGAGGATCCTCGGGTACTTCTTGGACATTCAAAAAGCTCTTTACATTGTCCCTTATAGAAGGAATTTTCATTCTTTCTATGAAGGGAACATGCACATTAATTTTAGTCAAGACATTCGTCATATCAATTTTCAAGTCTATATCACTATCCTTAGGAAAAAATGGTTGAGGAGGAGTTGGTGGCAAGGGAGGCCTAGGTTTTGGACAACTAGGAAGGGTCTCAACTTCATTATTCCTTCGAGTGTATGTTCAACAACACATGTATTCCAATAGAGGATGAACACCTTTAGTAACCACTCACACAACCATATCAAAGATCAACACACCGATGTTTTAACGTGGTAAAGCCCCTATGGGGAAACATCCATAACCCCAGCCAACGCGACCACTTGGAACAATTTATTAATGCAAAAGAAAAAGATTATAGAGAGATTTTACAAGAGAGTTTCTCACAATCTATCATCGGAAATGACCCTCCATGCTCTTTAAATAGAGATCATGGACCAATCGAGTGTTAAGCCACAGATCAATATAGCCATTAAGATCAAGGATAATATGAACCGTCAGATCACTCCATGTCGGGAACATATCATGACCATCTGATTTCCTAACTACAAATGCATACTAAAGAAACACACTAAGAAATGCACTTTTACCTAATGACACATTAGACCAAGTAGATCTTAACTAACTCCTAAGTGTTTAAATATCCTAACATCCCCCTTTAAAAACAACTTGGAATAGGATTGAAGGATTTACAATAGTGACACAATAGGAGAAGGAAGGAGGCATTAGAGCCTATCCCCCCTTAATGACAACTTCATGAACTTCTAACATAGATCGAAGTTTGGAAAACTTTGCTTCTGTAAGAGACTTTGTGAAAATGTCTGCAACTTGATCTTCTGTAGGGAAAAAGAGAACTTCAATAACTTGATTATGAATGAGCTTTATGATGAAGTGCATGTGTAGCTCGATGTGTTTTTTGTGTTGATTTCGAACTGGTTCTTTGGTGAGCTTGATGGCACTCTGATTGTCGCACCAAAGGCTGGTTGGATCTTGCTACTGGAATCCAAACTCTAAAAGGATTTTTCGAAGCCACAAGGCTTCTTGACTTGCATTTACCGTTGCTCTGTACTCTGCTTTTGCTGAAGAAAGTGAAATAGCTTGTTGTTTCTTACAGGCCCGAGTGACAGGTCCTGAACCAAGGATGAAAACATAAACTGTAGTAGACTTATGATCATCAGGGTCGCCGACCAATCTAAATCAGTGAAACCAACCAATAAAGGAGTCCCCCATGAACTGTAATGTATCCCGAATTGAACTGTACCCCAGACATACCGAAGTATCCTTTTAGCTGTTTTCCAATGGATTTCATGGGGTGTTTGCATATCCTGGGCAACAAGACCAACAAAAAAGGAAAGATCATGATGGGTATGAGTCAAGTATAAGAGGCTACCAACTAACTGATGGTACAAGGTGGCATCAACTTCTGAAGAAGTATAGGTGGCAGCAAGCTTGACTCCAAAATGGAAGAGAGAAGGGGATGGTTTACAATCTTCCATGTGAAAGCGACAAAGGTCACAAGCATACTTAGACTGGGAAAGAAAAATTCCTTCATTGGTTTGCAAAACTTGGAGGCCAAGGAAATAGTGCAAAAAGCTTAAGTATGACATTTCAAATTTATTCTTAAGGATGGTTTTCACATGTTTTAAAAGTTTTGAGTCACTACCAGTAAGGATAAGGTCATCAACATAAAGGAAAAGGATTATGAGATGGCTTTCTACTTTATTGGTATAGACATTAGGATCAGAATGGCATCTAGAAAATCCGGTGTCAATAAGAAAGTTGTCTATTTTGGCATACCAAGCTCGGGGAGCTTGCTTAAGACCATAAAGAGATTTCTTAAGGAGACAAACAATGATAAAGTCATTCTGGACATAGCCAGGAGGTTGTTCCTTGTATATTTCTTTCTTCTTGCAAATTTCCATGCAAGAAGGCATATTTAACATCCATCTGATGGACCTCCCATTTATCTGAGGCAACAAGGGAAAGAACAAAGCGGATGGAATTCAATTTGGCTACATGGGAAAATGTTTCATTATAGTCAATTCCTTCAACTTGGAAAAATCATTTGGCAACTAACCGAGCCTTGTGTATTTCAACACTTCCATCTGATGCACACTTAGTTCTGTAGACCCATTTACATCTCACTGCAAGTTTTCCTCCTTTTGGAAGAGGTACACAATCCCAAGTATCGTTTTCCATTAAAGAACAATACTCTTCATTCATTGTTGTATCCCAATCTGGATGACTTGAAGCTTCTACAAATGTCTCTGGATCATGAGTCTCTGAAACTTAAGCCAAAAAAGAAGAGGCTTGCTGGAATTGAGAACATGTTCGACGTTGATCTAAAGGATCACCGACAAGATCACCAGTTGTTTCTTGTGTTGAACAGACCCATCTAGGAAGCAATGGTGCTAGTGCTAAATTCAAGTTCAATGGACTCATCTGGAGGAAGGTGAGCAGGCGGAGGTGGATTTTCATCCTCACCGTCACCATCTGAAGAAGAAACCAGAATAGGAATAGAAGAAGGCACAAATGTCGAAGATGGCTTGCAGGCCGAAGAAGGCACAAATGTCGAATATGGATTGCAGGCCGAAGAAGGCACACTTGCCGAATTAGGCTCACAGGCCAATTGATTTTCATCAAATTTAACATCCCTTTTAATAATAATTTCATTACAATGTGGTTGAAGAAGTCTGTAACCTTTGACATCTTCAGAATAACCAACAAATATACACTTCTCACTTTTAGGCTGCAATGCTTTCCTTTTCTCATCAGGAATGTGAGCCCATGTTATACTGCCAAATACACAGAAGTGACTTACATCTGGTTTAATTTTAGTCTGTGCTTCTTCCGGTGTCATATTTTTAAGATCCTTTGTGGGAGTGTGATTTACTATGTAATTTACACAATTGATAGCTTATGCCCAATACTTTAAACTTAATCCCTTAGATTGGATCATGCAATTAGCCATTTCTTTAATGTGTGGTTCTTTCTCTCAACAACACCATTTTTTTGTGGTGTATATAGAACAATGTGTTGCATTTGGATGTCTTGTGTAGTGCAATAACTTGTAAAATTATTGTTCACATATTTTCCTCCATTATCTATTCTTCACCTTTGAATTTGATGTCCAGATTGCTTTTCTACAACGGCTTTGTAGGCCATAAACTTGTAAAAACCTTCACTTTTAAGTTTTAAGAAGTAAACCCAAGTACGTCTGGAAAAGTCATCAATGAAACCTAATAAATACTTGCACCCAGAAAAAGGAGAAGAAAGTGGACCACACAAGTCACTGTAAACAAGCTACAAAGGGATCGAGGTGTGCCAAGAGGCACGTTTGTCAAAACTATCCTGATGATGGTTGCCGAGAAAACCACCGGCACAAATACCATTCTACATGAAACAAGATGAAGACCAGTCACCATCTGTTGATTACATAGTTGCTGCAATGAATGATAGTTTAGATGACCAAATCGCTCATGCCAAAGTTTGTTCAAGTCATCGTTATGAGAAACAAAAACTTAGGGAAAAGATGATGACCCAAAGTTGTCAAACTTGTATAACCTGGTAATATCATCAGCAATTCCAATTGCAAGAACATGCTTAGGATCTTTTAGATCCTTGATTACAACTTGGTGAGGTGAAAACTCTATGGTTTTACCTTCACCTGAATGGGTGATTTGATATACTGATAGAAGGTTATAAGAAAGACTTGGAACACATAATACATCATTGAAATGACCATTATCTACTTGAACTGTTTCAGATCCTACAACACTAAGAGATCTATCATCACCAACAAATATTTTCTTAGTGTTACATTCATTTAGAGCAGAAAATATGGCTTTATCCTTAGCCATATGACAAGATGCTCTAGAATCAATAAGCCACTCATTAGAAGAAGACGTAGAGGTTGCATTGAAGGAGAAACCAGAAGCAGAAAGTGCACGTCCATGAGAAGAAGAAGAAGAAGTAGAATCAATACCGATATTGTGCTTATTCATCGTTGCTTCTAAAGTTGTCATCTTCTTGAAACATTTGAACTCATTATGACCATCTTTCCCACAAAAATTGCAATGTCTGTCAATCTTCTTATTTTTAAAATTTGCTCATTTGTCACCATTAGGAGTTGAAGTTGTCTGAGTGGGTTTGGGACCCTTGTTTTGCTTGTTGTTGTGGCGAGGATGTTGCTTCTTGGAATGCTTGGGTTTATCTTTCTACTGGGAAACTAAGGCTTTGTTGGAGGTACCTATAGTGTTGATCACTCCAAGTTGTACAAGCTTATCTTGCTCTCTCATCAAAGCATCACAAAAATACTCAAGAATGGGTTTTTGATAAGCTTTCCCTAGAGCCTCTGTCATGGCATAAAAGGTAGATAAAAATGTAAAATATGCACTACCTAGCTTAGAAAGAATAATATAGATGCAACACTCTTCCTCCAGCTTTATGGTACACTCTTCACATAAAATTCTAAGTGTTTTAAACTTAGATAGATAGTCTTCAATGCAAGAAAAATCATTTGGACTTAAAGTCAATATCTAATTTTCTAACTGATTTGCTCAAATAATATTGTGTTTACCGAACACAGATTCAAGCTTTTCCCAAGCTTCATCGGGGTCATAAATTTCTTAAAGGTGGAACCTTAAATCAGGAGAGATGGACATTCCGATCAATCCACGTGCTTCGTCATTCCTATTAGCCCATTTGACTTTATTTTCATCATCAATGGGTTCTTTTTCCTTTCCGAAGGTAATTTGGTACATGCCTTTACTTCTTAATAAATCCTCCATATGAGATTTCCATTGGAAGTAGTTGGTGTTGGTAAGCAAAAGATCATTGGAAGAAGCTATATTAAATATGTAAATAATATGGATTTAAAAAACTAAAACTGATGAGATGGATTGAATGATCTCAAAAAGTTAGGCGGTTTTTTAAAAAAATGGCACTGAAAACAAACTTCGGATGTGAAAGTTATGGCCTCACTTTTACAAATAAGTTGTTTTATGAAGTGACCCACTTTATAAAAAGGAACGAGTATCACTTTTACAATGAAGTTACTTTATAAAAGAAAGTTGCATGCAAAATAAATAACTTTAAAATAAAATATTAAAGTTACTTATAATGATTCACTTTTATACTCGAAGTGAAATACACTTTACAATGGATGCAAGAACTTTTTCGAAAAAAAGTAACAAAAAAGAGACTTGAACTCAATAACTCTTACTTAATAATGAAACTTTTAACCAAGTGAGCTACCAAAACATATTGTATTGTTTAGAAGGAGGATTGGGGTTGTTGTCATTGTGGAAGATGACCTTGGAGAGGGTGCTCTTAAAAAACTCTTTTCACACAAGAAAAACAATTTCGCTTCTCGATGACAACAAGGGTTAGATCTCGGTTAGCTTACCCGAAAAATGCACATTTTCCTATCTATTTATGATTTGTTGAGATCGCACAGGGCATGGGGTAAAGAGAATATGTAGATATAAAAGAGTAGCAACACAGAAACAAACAATATAAAATCGAAATAATACTCTGCAAAATTTTTAAAAGGGCATATTCAGGCTTTATACCTCTGGATCTCGTTGAAATGGTCGTATCTTGGGCAAACAAAAACCTTTTCAAGTGAAACAAAAAGCATTCCTGACTAAAACGAGCACTCTGGACGCAATGGAACATTTTTCTCAACCCAGAAATGTATATAAATGGAAAAAACCAGAGATGAGACAACTCGGCTTCACGATCTTGATCTACAACAGGAGTAGTTCTTCAAACATGCTCTGATACCATGTTCGACAACACAGGTATTCCAACAGAGGACGAACACATTCAGTAATCACTCACACAACCAGATCAAAGATTAACACACCGATGTTTTGACATGGTAAAATCCCTACGGGGAAACATCCACGGCACTAGCCAATGCGACCACTTGGAGAAGTTTATTAATGCAAAATAAAAAGATTACAAAGAGATTTTACAAGAGAGTTTCTCACAATCGATCATCGATAAATGAGCCTCCGTGCTCTTTAAATAGAGATCATGGACCAATCGAGTGTTAATCCATGGATCGATGTAACCATTAAAATCGAGGAGAATATGACCCGTTAGATCACTCTATGTCGGGAACATATCTTGATCGTCGGATTTCCTAACTACAAATGCATACTAATGCATACTAAAAGAAACACACTACAAAACAAACTTTTACCTAATGACACATTAAACCAAGTAGATTATAACTAACTCCTAAGTGTCTAAATATCCTAACAGTGTAAACTTGGATTTCTTTTCTTTTATTCCTTTCTCTAGACTCGTCATCCATTTGGTTTAGCATTTCCATCCTAGCTTGCCCAACAGCCTCTTGCTTGGCCTATTCAAGTTGTTCTGTGGTCACATTAAAGTACATCCGGGAAGAAATGGTATACATTTGATCCATTGTATCAAGAAAGTTCATAAATTCCTCACCATTATTATCATCATGAAGCTTGGAACATTCATGCTCCCAATGAGCATATCCACAAGGTAAACACTAGGGGCTTTCTTCTTGGTTTATAACATTAGTGGGCGCAAAAGTGTTTGGAACCCTTTGCTCATTTGGAGGTCTAGGTTTCCACCTTGGGTTTCGTCTTTGTGGTTGACCAATGTTTGACGTTTAGGATACAAGGCTTGTGAGAGTACATCCCCCTAGGGTCAATCCTTAAATTTTATTTGTTGTTGTCCTCCATTAAAGCTGCCATTGCATTGACTCCATTGCCCAATGAAAAAGACATTGATCCCCAATCCTCTGATCATTTACATACTCTAAAGCTATCCAAAACCATTTTTCCTAGACTTCACTCTTCACATCATCTTGAGCTTTATTTCCCTAAGTCCTAGCAATCTTAATCCAAGGAAACCCCCTTGAGCCAGAGGAGAGCTGGCCTGAAGTGAAATAGGGTTGGTGAGGTGACAATGACCTTTCCTCTGAGTTATGTAGGATTTCACTTGAGCTTTCCGACTTTAGCTCAATAAGTGCAAGTTTGTGCGATAACAGGGACAATTGGGACATATCCTTCATTACGAAACATAAGAAGGTTTAACCACTAAAAATGGCATGTCCTTCATTACAAAACATAAAAAGGTTTAACCACCCAAAATACACTATAGTAATTGTGAAAAAAACAAACTTAATGTGGTTGTTTGCCACTTCATTTTTTATTGTTTATGTATCTATTTTAATACTTTAATTATTATATACTTTTGAAAAGGGTAATTCATAGTTTGTATGATCCAAACTATCATAAGGATGCATATATACCTATAATCATAAAAGTGTCCATGATCTTATATCATGTAACTTAGTGTGATAGATATAGCGTTATCAGAAATAGATTGGAACCGACCAAATTGGTTAGTCGGACCAGTGTCACCAACATCGCAATATTATCGTCGTTTTTTAGGGTCAGTGATATTATCGCCTGAAAATATCACAATATCTTCGAAAATAGCGCGATATTATCATGAGTCGATGGAAAAAGTCGTCGGGCCGCAAACAATCACAAATTAAAAGCCGATTTTTGGGTTTTAAAGTGTCATTTTGCAAACAGAGTGTGGGGTTTGGAAAACAAAGGAGCAAGAAGTGAGAAAGAGCTGAAAACTTAGTTTTTTTGTCATTTTGCAAACAAAAAGAGGCTAGTAATCTACTAATTAATTGTAATATTAAATTCTTAAAGTAAAAGTGACCTTCTCTTTTATCTTTCATTTTCATCATTTTACTTAAATTTTTAACATTACCATTAATTTTTTCGGGATGTTTTAGAGTGGTTCCAACCTCATTGGATTTCATATGAAGAAAGTAGAATTTTAGGTCATGTTGTGGCATAAGTTGTAGGTTGGGAAAAGCTCGACCCAACCAAGGAACAAGTGCTATAACTATGGGAATCCTACACCCAATGTCACCTCGATGTAGGTCCCACACTTCAAGGGTGACTAGGTCACTCTAGGGAGGCGATCCCTGTGACCCTAGGGGGATTGAGACAAAGCTGGAAGGAAGTGAAATTGGAGCCCCTATAGGTCAAGTCTAAATGGAAATAAAGGTAGGGAGAGATGCCTTGCAAGTTAAGAAATGACTGCCCCACAAGTATAGTGTTTTTTCGGATGAGTGTACCTGCCCGAGACACAAGAAAATACACTTTGCAACAATATATGTTAGTTGGATCAACAAGTTAAGATTGTTGTCCCTAATTTGCAGCAGTAGATAACAATATATATCAACAAATAAATTATACCAGAAGATGCTCAATGAGTGCTAGATATCAAGCAGGAAATACAAGAGTAAGACTAGCTAAACTCAAGATGAAAAGCCAAAGTTCTAGCACAAAAGATAAGGTTGTTGTAAACAATTGTCTGCAGCAAATTACATCAGCCTTATGGCTATAACATTCAATGTATTACAACAATAAAATCAACCATGGAATCCTCTCAAAAGTTTCCAAAAAGTGCACTAGGACAAGTAGAGTAACTATGCAAACTTTGAAGGAAAACAATGGTTGATAAGAGAGTTATTAAAGCAAATATGTTAGGGTTTATGCAGCCCTAATGGCTGAAGATGCAAATTTGTAATAATAGCAATAAGTATCCCTAGGATGAGGACGCCCTAGTGGCTTTGAGGTGCCCAAGGCACAAGGAAGACAAAAAGACCGAAATTCATGTTTCCCAATGCAATAATTTATATCTCCAATGCAACAAAAATATGACTAGTGTCTTTACTATTGGGTTAATGGAGTCACAAGGAGCTTAGAGGAGCTACCTCCTTGGGGGTGTAAGTCCTTTTACTTCCCAAGGCAAGTTTCTCTAAGCTAGGGTTTAAGCTAAGAGGGTGTATGCCCTTATACTTCTCTTAACAAACCCTTGTTAATGAGATGAAGCAATAAAATGAAGCAAAAATGGTGAAGACTATGGTTGTGGTGTATGTCATTATACTTCCCACCTAGTTCCTAGCATAACAATACTTGACTTGAATAAAATGATAGCAAGAGAGTAAAAACCATACCAAGATCAAAAGAGATACTAAGACAATCCACCACAAGAGCTAGAAAATAACCTTTAAAGGCTAGCACATCACTTCTTCCATTAACCATTCAAAAATTCAGCCATACACAAGTGCACAAGAGCTAAAATAGCTAAGGAGGCTGAAAATTTCAGACCAAAACCTCTTGTGAGAGGAAAGTTATGATTTAATTTGAGATCTTATGATCTCTATTTATGCAAAAATTAGCCAACATGGCTTGTCCACAAAATAAGGAGTAAAACACAAGATTAGGGGTCAACAACCCTAATCTTGCCCCCTTAACACAATAATATTAAACAATTCACTTAAAATTTCATCTTTTGCACAAATTAAACCCTAATTAAGTATGACGTCACCCCTTTAGGTGACGTTTTGCCACTTTGAGAAGTTCGTTGGTGCTGGAGAAAGATGGAAGGGCCTCCCAAGGCCATGTGTCAAGCATCCAGATGATCTCTTCTTGGTGAAAACCCTCTTCTCCTCAAAACGTCCAAGTGCAAGTGAGTGGCACCTCACCACCAAGCCCAAACCCCCAATACCATGACGTCATGCTCAAAAGTGGGATGCTTTGCCTCTCCTGGGAAAATCGTTTAGCAAGCAATGGGAGGGCTAGGTCATCCAAGTCATCATCAAGGCCGTCCAAATCATCTCTCTCTCATCTGGCATGCGGGCCCCTGGCATCCAACCTGTGGGCTTGTAGCCCCATGGAAGCCCAAGCTAGGCTTGTTCTGCCAAAACTGTCAACTAGCTAGGTCTTGCAAAAACAAATGGACACACCCTCCAAGGATATCAATTCATAACATCATGATAAGTGGATCCAATCAATAAACAAACCATCTAAGCATGTGCATCAAATATTACCATACCAAACAATTAACAGTTCAAAGACATTATGCGACTTGTCAAGCTTAAGTATGGGAGGGTTGATGAGATGTCCTATTGGGTAGATCTTGCCCCAGGTCAAGAAGAACCTCCAAGAGGTCCCTCTCTAAGCCATGTAGAGTGTATGAGGTGGATGGGATCAAGACTCAATGGGCATAAGGCTCATGACATACAAGGTGTCATAGTGTCTCATTCATGGGTGACTTTGTAGAGGGTGTGTGGTACCTTCGTCTGCAATGCATTTTTTCCAAGCCCTTTATTTGCCTTTTATCTTTCTTTCTTTATATTTTCTTTAGCACAAGGAGAGGTTCAAGGTTACTGCCCTGGCGTGGTGACCAGATGGTGGCAATGTCACCCACAAATGCCTAATGGAAATGAGAAGGTTGGCTCGTGATGAGACCCCCTTTCTCTCAGCAATGCAACTGAGAGTCACTGCCCTGATTTGGTGACTAGATAATGACAATGTCATACCACTAGATATCCATGGACATGATAGGTCGGCTCGTGATGAGACCTCCTATCCTTCAATCTACCTTTCAAACATTTCTTTGTTATATTATGGGTCCCCTTTTATTCAAAGATAAGTGATTTATTGCTTTCTCGAGTGATCCTTGGGCGAAGCATCTGGAAGGTTCATACATGGTTTTTATCTTTTACCCAACACCAACCCCTTTGGGCCTTTAGCCCATTCTTCCCATAGAATGAGGAACAACCCCTTCTTAGGCCAATACACCCTAAAATCCCAAGAGATAAGGAAACAAAGGGGAATAATGATGGAAAATGGTAAGTATGGTCGAGAATAGTACGATGGCTAATTAAGAGATTTCCCAATAGCAAACCCATTCCCAAAGAATACCACTTACTAGGGCACAGTGTCAACCACCAAGGTGAAGCAGGGCAAAAGGTATAATGTCCAAGTACATATCATGAAATCTAGAGCAAATCTAAGATACAACATAATCAAATGGCTTAGGTATTGAAATGATGCTCATCATAATACTGACTTGTACCTCATGGAGCAAGGCCCACTGCCTTCCGGAAGCCAACTAGTGTGGTGGATGCCATCTGTAAACCTGTGACCATCTATGGTAGTGAGTGGGTTTTCCATCTATGCAAAGCGTACTGCTGGTCATGTAGTCTCTCGACACTCCATATCTGCAACCTGAGGGTCTCGAGACATCATCTCCTTAGTTATCCACAAAATGGGGATAACAGGTCCCATTCAAAATTCAACATACCTAATGGTTTCCAAGATTTGAAGATTGACAATATTGCAACATTTCCACTAGATTCTATCATGTATGAGGGTATGGAACTTGCATTTAGTCAAGAGCACCAAGCCCTCTATGTACCTCGATGTTGGTGGCATTGATTGTTGACTTCTTCAATCATGACCCTAGTAAAAATGTACCCTTCACTCAAGTAAAATCACTTATTAGGCATGTTAAGCTTTTTCTATCTTATTTTAATGCTTAGAGGGTGACACCGATGATGATGATGACCCTAATATAGGAAATGATTTTGATGATATGTAGTTATTTGTTGTAGCATGATTTTTTTGGACTCCAGAGGCCATTTACAACCTCTTTGTTGATGTATTTTGGTTCAGAGATGGATTTCACTCAGTGATGTTTTGGTTATATGCACCCTTGTTATTTACACGAAAAACTTTGCATATTTGTGTATAATTGTTTGGATTCATATGGATGCGCATGAATATATCTTCACGAACTATGACAGAGCGAGTTGTACTTGGCAGTGGCACCAATAGAGGACACCAAAGTCTAGCTCCTGCTTCTTCTACAGGACATCAGAGTCCAATGTCAACCCGATGGCCTTATTTCTCTAAATGAAAAACCTAAGTCACCAGACATGTGGACACGGGACACGGAGGACACGAAAATACGAGTGTCAGACACGGGCATGGCGACCCCCGAAAACAGGACACGGAGGACACGTTATATATATATATATATATATATATATAT
>ML792898.1:113516-123617 GCA_009831015.1 Picea engelmannii | reverse complement strand
CAACAATGTGGTTCTTAGCCTCTCTGAACTAGGAGGCATGTACCCTGCTGGAGCCCCTTGAGTTAGACATCGACACATCTCAATAAACAAAGGAGACCGTGCAACATTAAATGAGATGAAGTTGAGATAGAAAAAAAACCCAACGGTAAGATCCAACTCATCTCGCCTCTCTTGCTGAAATATGTTGTCCATTGGACCCATTGCATGCCTCTTTCTTGTTGTTGCACTCCCACCCCCAATTGGGTGTTTGTAGCGATGGGTTCCTCAAGAATGGAAGAGGATCCTCATTCTTGGTTTTCCTAGATGCCGCTGCCACAATCCCCTTGCCAACATTGGCCTCTCTTTCGAGTTCTCTTCGTTTGGATGCACCCACTTCTTGACATGCTCCAATTCCACAAGGTGTGCCCAACAAATGGCCCTTTACTCGGAAGTAGGTGCTTGTAAATTGAGTTTTGCAAAAACTACATGTCCAAAGAATATTACCTCCCCCCTTTAACTTGGACCCGGGCCCTTGATGTCTTGTGACATACTTCCACAATGGATACTTTGATTCTTGAACTTGCTACCTTGCTAAAACACCACGGTTTTCAGCCTCTGAACTTGTTGCTGCAGCCCCACTACTAGTAGATGGAACACTAGCTGACCCTGTTGAAAATGAAGGAGGGACAACATTAGTGGGAAAATCCCTCCCTTTCTTTTTCCCTCTTCCAGCTGCCCTTGATGATTGAGCCATGACTGCTATAGCAAAGTTATTGGATTGTTGTTGTAGAAAAAATCTTGAAGAATGGTGTACAAATCCACTTGCTTGGCACTTGGAATCCCTTCTCACACTCTACCAAAGCCCTTTGTTGCTCTCTAACCTTTCTTGCTGCTCCAACCTGTTTGCAAAATGAGAGAAAAACAACTTAAAAATCCTTTTTGAGGGCCCGCGGGCTTCCTTTATGTGGGACACGTATCAGAATTTTGGGACACATTTTTAGTTGGTGTCGGGCACGTTTTATGTACGTGTCACGTGTACATGACACGGACTTCACACGTATTGGACACGTGTCACAGCGAATTGTGTCGGATTCGTTGGACACGCGACACGGACGGGGGTAGGGACGAATCCGGTTACATAGTGAAAACCCATTTCTAGAGCCATCACCTTTGCCCATAAAAGGGACAGATGGAATCGTTAGTTTATTTATCTTATTTCATTGTAGATGGCTCACGATGATGAGGTACATTTATTATATTTTTTTATGATATTTTGAGGCTTTAGAATTAGGACATGATTTAGTGTTGATCTGTGATGTATTCGAGTTTTAGACATCTTATGCATCTTATATATCAGTTTTATTTTCATATTTATGTGGAAATGCATTTATTTGATGTTGTTGATGCTTTAGATCTTTAAAACATTTAAAAAAATGAATATTTTTGTATTTTTTTCATTCTTACGACATTGCCCGATATTTTTTTATATTTTCCCCGATGTTGCCGATATTTTCGTTTTCGGACCCTCCACGATATTTTCACCGCCACAATGTTCGTAAATCGAGTCAGACTAGTTCTAGGGGTTTTTGGGTGGAACTAACCCCTTATATTGGAAATAATCAGTTTTGGTCAAAACCAGTCTGAAACCGATCAAAACCAGCAGGTTTAAGTCAAAACAAGCCAGAACCGACCGAGTTGATTGGTGCACTTCCTTCACCCAAAAAACCAAAAATATGTCATTTGATTTTATCATAGATTATAGTATGAGTACTTTTAGACTTTGCAGGCCATGTAGAGTCTCAACGTTAATGTATTTTGGCTCAAATATGTATTGCACTCAGTGCCATTTTTCTCTATTTGCTCTTACAATACATGATAAAACTTTGCATATTTGTGTCTAATGGTTTGGATTCACATGAATGCACATTAATATATATAGATATAGATATATTATCAAATTTGAATATTTTATGTAGTTTTTGGTCAACTGATTCTTTAGTAGTTCTGGTATGGTTCCTGTTTATGGGGTTGACCAGTTTGGTCACCATTCCGGTCTTGATAAGATTGGAAAAACATTATACATGCACATTTGCAATTCACCAATGAATTACATTTTGAGGCAGATATGGTATTTTATCTGATCAGCTAGAAAATTAGGAAAACAGGCCTATATATATATATATATATATATATATATATATATATATATAAACAAAGAGTGCCCTTCAATACATGATTAATTTGTTAGACAGAAAAGAGTCCAGACCAGTCCTATCGAACATAGCTACAAATGTTGATCCATCAAATGGAGATATCTGCAACTTGAACTGCAATTAATATGCAGAGAACTTCATACTATCACAAATCTCCCAAGTAACTTCGGAGTACTATACCTTTACATAGTTAGTCATAAAGACAGTTTCAGATACTTGAGTAAGCAGAAATACATTTTTTAAATCAACAAGGAAAAATTTTCATGTCAAAGAAATGGGAGTATAGGAGCCCTAAACTCTATAGGAATTTGATCACAATGATAAAACATTGTACAAGAATGAAATGAGAAAGCTTATGCTCTCAAGGTGTCACTTCAGAAATTTAAATATAATGGCATTATCTGATTCAAAATAAGAAGCGACTTTAGAGTTTATAGATCATCTTGCCTCAGACAGCTCAATGGCTTCTTGGTTATATGTACAATCCTCAGCCCACTCAAACCTTCTAGGCATCAATGCATGTTCTCTTTGATGACTCATTTGTTGTTTCTTCCATTTCTCCCAAAGTTCTACTAGGCCTTCTCCTTCCAACATGCGTACAACTTTTGTCATCTTGGGCCGGTCTTCAGGTGAGGTTTGTGTACACAATAATGCAATCTGGATTATAGCCTTAACTTCCTTTGGATCATAATTCTGCATGAGATTCCTGTCTACAATAACATCTAACCTTTTCTCTCTTTGCAATTTTTTGACCTGTGACCAACAATAATAAATAATTTAAACTATGTTCTATGATTCAACAAAAGATCCATGAACCATGACCAGATATGAGACATACATACAGATTATACAAACAATGTAAATTCGAAGCACTACTAAAGCTCATGTATTCCTCCATGTTCTAATCTAGACTTGGAATTAAATTGTTCCTTTTTGGTACACATATCTCTGTAATCAATGTCAAGGGAGAACACATGAAACCTTTAGGGACATGGATTAGACTATGTTCACTTATTTTGAAAGTATTGCATACAAGCATGACAAGCTATGGCTTTCCATTTCCAATATTTAAAACATTTTAAGATGCAATATGGGTTAAGATATTTGTTTTTCTGAATGAAACAAATACCTCGGAAAGAGTTGCCAAAAAAACTATGGAGATCAGAAACACAACTTGGAGGGTGCAAATAAAATCAAATGTGTTTGATACTGTTAACATTGAATTTTGAAATGAACTTTAACAAAGTTTATTTCCTGAATATTACCTGAACAACTTGGTTCATAAACTGAATATCGAAAATAAATAGGATAACATAAAAGAATCCATATGGATTAAAATATTATATTGAATAAAGTATGAAAGATGATGATACAATGCCATGTGACAGTGTACTTATAACATTGACTAGTCACAATGGTTGATAGGTCATGTCCCTTCATTAAGTCACGCCTTTTAGATAGGATATGTCCTTTCATTTATTATCATTTATCATTTATTATTTTTATTATTATTTACCGATGATTATATATTTATGTTCATTACATTGCCTACCCCCTTTAAAATGCTTTTGTCCTCGAAGAATAAAAGGTTATGTCTTCGTTTTGGCTTGTAATGCCTTCTCATGATTCTTCATTCTTGAATTGGTCATGGTTGAGGACATGAGACAATATGATCTTCTAAGCGTTGAGCAGTGTTATCGCATAGTTTGTAGCTAGGTCAAAAGGCTAGAGGATAGAGGCCAAACTGGCGTAACAGGAACCTACCCCACCCAATGTCACCACAATGGGGAGGTTCTTTCTATTTAGGGAGGTTAGCCCAGGGGAGACATCCCCGGTAACATGGGGTTTTGAAGAGGCAAAGATACAAAGGTTAAGGTCAAAGTTCCTCCTCACAGGTTACCACCAAGGTCAGAAAGTCTGACTAATCAGCCAATAAATGAAGTGTATGCCCAAATGAGAACACCTGCCCGGAACAAGACAATAGCAAAAGAATATATGCGGGCTATAATTCAGTGGGTTAGTACTTCATGTGACTATCTGACATCAACATATAAGCAATGTGAAACAACAGATATTAATGAGATCAACATTTTATCAATGCAGCAATGGAAAAGTATCAATTCATCAATAACTATTGAGATGATGTAGCAAACAATGTATTTAATCAACCTTTTACTCAATAAATGCTTTCAACCATCATCTAATTGCTTATTATCAAAATTTGCTGCGTCAAGATGGAATAACCAACTGTGACATCAGCCTAGTTAGGGTTAGCGAGTTAGTTAGGGTTTCAAAATTTAAAGTTTTGGGAGTTGGTTTGAGCACTATCACTTCAACGTTGTGTGTCTAAGATCAGTGCCTAAGGGTAGATGGAGTCAATTAAGGAGAGGAAACAAAGTTGAAGGAATAAAGGCTAAAGCCAAGAGGGAAGGGTTCTAGAGTGCTGCAATGGCAGGGCCCTAGAATCAAAACCCTAGGGGAAAGAGCCTCACTCCGGTGTTGCTTAAGCAAGGCCTCGTGCTCTTTCCTCCTTCTTTAGGTCAAACTTGGCAAAACGGCTAGCATAAAGGATGAATTAAAACAAGAGGATGAGGTGAGGGAGAGTGTTGCAATGGCAAGGCTCTTTCACAAAACCCTAGAAGATGGACGGCCCTAGGTGTAGATAACCTAGGCCTGGGACGTCACCTCCTTCTTAATCTTTAAAATCACAGCTAGCACAAAGAGAAAAAGTGAAAAGAGTGTAGCAAAGGCTAGGCTCTTTCTTCCTTCTTCAATGGCTGAATATTTCTCTCTAAGGGGACATGAAACAAGGACCTACTTGTGTGCTTGTCACCTAGGGTTTTAAAATCAGCAAATTTATAAGCAAATGCAAGAATATAAACCTACAACCATTCAATTAAGAAGTTTTGCAAGAAAAACACTTACATATCATGATGAAAAGNATATGCAAACCCTAGTTGTAAACCTTCCTTCAAGAGAAATGCCAAACATGCCAAGAAAATCCTTCCATCAACAAGTGCGCCTCACTTTAAAAGACCAAATACCCAAGTAGGGCGCAAAAATCAGACCTCACAAGAGAGTGAGTGATGTCATGTCCAAATGAGGGAAAAACATCCTCAATATATAGTGTATCATGACCTATAATTAAAATTAGGTCATCAAAAATAGCCGACAAGGCTACAAACCAAAATCATACTGTTTTTACATTAAATGCTAAGTAAAAGACCTAAATGAGCAAAAAGTGAGACGTCAAGCCCCTTTGAGAGAGACGTTAGGCCCTTTTGGGGCTAGTCCAGCATCCAAAAGTCAGACGTTACCCCTTTTTAGGCTCTTCCAAACTGCCACATGTGCCAGCCGTCCTATTAAACTGCGCTCAAGGTGACGTCAATGGCTCCTGGGTGACATCCTGGCCATCAAAAGGAAAACGTTCCATCTGAAGTGGGTCAACCCCCCTGGGCTGGGCTCAGCCAAAGTGTCCTGGGTGGAACGTCCTTCTTCTTCTCATGTGCAAAGGCTCGACCAATCACTGTCCTGTCTCTACCCCTGATGGGGTCCCAACAACCATCTGATGGGATCTTCAGCCCCATGGAGGTCCGAACTAATCATCTCCCCATGTGTACCGGTCCAACTGGTACCTATCCATCGGGCATGGTCCTGCACATCAGAAACTTCGCCCTCCATGAGCTCATTGGTCATAGGGATCATAGCAATGTCCATCACATTTCATCATTAATTTTATCAAATACATGCATAAAACCCCTGATATATCAATCAATAGCTCAAAGACCCTACAGAAACCTACAATACAAGGTTGAAAAGAGAGACAAGATACCCTATTGGGTCGGCATTCATAAGCAAAGGAAAGTCACCAAGGAGTTTCATTCAAGCCATGTAAAATGAGGTGGTATGGACAAGGGATGTCTTGACATAAGGGTAGAGTGAAAATCAGAGGTGCATGGTTTACCTGTGGGTGCCTTTGTAGAAGGTGAGCCATACTCGTCATGGATGCAGATTTTTTCTAAACCCCTTTGCCTTTATTCTTTCTTTCTTTGTCATTTTCTTCTTTCTTTTTATTTCAAGGACTAACTAGAGGACACTGCCTTGGTGTGGTGACCAGAGCTGACAGTGTTACCCACAAGCACTTTCACAGAGATGATAAGGCTGGCTAATGATGAGACCCCCTCTCCCTTGGCTATGCAACCAAAGGTCACTGCCCTGGCGTGGTAACCAGATAGTAGCAATGTCATTCTGTTAGGTACCCATGAACATAATAGGCTGGCTCGTGATGAGACCCCCTATCCTCTTGGCTAGGTCTTGTTTTTGCTATTTTTCTTTGGGTCCCTCCTGTTTCTTGCTGAGAGGCTTTTTATTGCCTTCTCGGGGATCCCTAGGTGAAGCATCTCTAGGTTTCATTTTTATGGCTTTTGTCTTTTACCAGCTGCTTTTACTTTCTAGGCCTTTAGCCCCTTCTTCCCATTAGATAAGGTGCAACCCTGCAACAGGTCATCCTAATGCCCAGACTAAGGGAAAGGGATAGATGAGCGGGAAACAAGATGAAAAATGATTATATGATGGGAGCGGACGATGGCTCTTCAGAAAACCCGCCAAGTGACAAACCAAAACCTATGGGTAAAGGCTTGCTAAGACACCTCGTCAATCCCCTCAATCATGGTCAAGTGGGTCAATGTAAGATCCAAGCAGTCGTAAAAAATATAAGGAATTTGATGCATATATCTAAAGGTTATAATGATAAAAAATGACACATACCATGATACCTGGACCAATTACCTCATGGAGCAAGAGTCTTCTTTGCTACAAGTCCAAGCCGAAGGTGATGGATGCTGCTGCTGTTGACAAGACAAGTCTGATGAAAGAGAAGAAAGATGGGTCCTACAGGGCCATGCTCAGGTCAATTCTGCTCTTGGTACTCCATGTCTAGGACCTGTGGGCCTTGAGACATGATCTCCTAGTTATCCCTAGAAATCGGGGATAACAACCAGAATTGTCTAATTGTGAAAGGGTCAAACCACCCTAATTCAATCTTTTGTAGAACTGTGTGGTAACAACTTTTGTGATCGAAACGATAAGATTCCACACCCGATATTCTATTCAATATAATAGGATCTTCACTTAACTTCTCATATTGATTTCATCTTTGGTTATTTTGTCATGATACAATGATTATTATAATTGGGATGATGATAAGGCATCTTTGTATCTCGTGTTTTGTTTTTGGAACCTTTGTCTTTTGATACTTCTAGTGATTTATTGGTTGATAAGGTTTCAATATAAGCATCTTTATGATTTTTGATGTCGATCGGATCTAGATTAGTTCCTTTGCTTGAGATCTAGATTTTAACATCTAATGACTTCTCTGTTTCAACAAGGTCAGTCATTGTTTCTTTATCGATCACTGATTCCTTGCTAGTAATTTCCTCTATCTTTTCCTGTTGTAACCTTTCAATTTTTAACTTCTTAATTTTGTAATCAAACTTTGACTACGATTCTTAAGGAGATAAATCTTTTTTTCTTTATCTGTGATAACTTTTTCAAATTCCTTTTGCATCTTTTGTACAACAGGGTCGGCTATGATTCTCAAGGAGAGGAATATGTTCACCTTTATTTGTGATAACTTTTTCAAATTCTTTTTGCATCTTTTATACTGACTTCTAACTCTCCTGAAGGATCATCTTTGAGATATCTTAATTAAAGTCTTCTGATGAGAGAGCTTTTAAATCTGACATCATTTTAACATCCTACAATGTTATATTCTTCTTCTTATAGTGAAATGTCAAAAAACAATTCTCCATGTTTAAGATGAAGGCACCCAGTGTGTCTAGCTAGGTTGAACCAAGAATTATGTCAACATATTTTATGGCGTAACATTGGATTTGGATATCAATTTATAGCCATTAAATGTTACTTGTAAGTCCTTAATTTCATATTGCTTTTCACCAAAGGAGTTTTTTCTTTTTTATTATACTTGGCTTTGCAATTAATAATTGAATTACAAAGTCGACATTGATGTAATTTTCCTTATGGTTCACACCAATAATGATGTTAATTTTTTTTTCTTGAATGCTTCCTTTGCTTGTTAATAATTCGAAGCATGAGGTTGGATGACCTTTAAAGAAAAACCTTCCTTATTTTTTAATAAAATCCATTTTTAAGATCTTTTTAACTTTAAAACTTTTAAATACCCCCTTTTCCACGACTTGGGAATGGAGTAACTTGACTCAACCCTTTTATACTTTGAGTTAGAACTTAGAGTCCCCTTTTTAATTGAACTTTGAAAGTACCTTTTTGTATCATTTTTGGTAATTGCCTAAGGTCCCACTAGAATATTTGAAATGTACTCCTTTTGAACTTAAACTTTCTTCTTAATAATATAGCGCATAAGGTTGAGGACGCCACTATAATTACTTTTGACTTTATTGAGGTGAAAATTATAACTTCACTTAATATACCTTTAATAATAAGTCGACTTACCAAAAATGGTCTTGTATAATTAATATGGATTTGAACTCTTACAATCTCTATTTTTGACTTGAATTTGGATCTTTAGCCTTTAATTAAATTGGGTTTGCCCGGGTTCAACAATGACATCTTGTGGATGGTAACAAAACGGTTTGTGACAACAATCGGAATTGCCTAAACCTATTTTTAATCTTCTCGACGAATTGGAAAGGGAGCAATGTATGTCCTTGCTCTTATTGAAAATTGACAGTGAACGATTCCATAGACCAACAATGAACCCACAACTATGTTTATGTTGAAATTATTAATACAACTGAGAGGGGGGGTGAATCAGTTGTATGTGAGCTTAAACAATTTTAAGTCTGTTAAAACATTATTAAAATTTCCTCATGTGGTCATCAACAATATACAGCATATGGACAGTAAAGGTAAAGAACAACAGTCACACATAAAGTATACACAGAGACAGATTTTTCACGAGGAAACCCATAAAGGGAGAAAACCTCTTCTTCTTCTTTGAAATGATAGGCAGTCTTTTAAGTTCTGTACATCATCTATAATTGAGCACCAACTCAATGTGAGGCTGCAACCTCTGTTTTACAAGCTGCAACTTGTTTGAGAGCACCAACTCTCTGGTTTCTCTAGCACCCACTAGAAGGAAGCACNAACTCCCCGAATATTCCAGCACCAACTGGATGGAAGTACCAACTTCCTGAATGTTCCAGCACCAACTGGATGGAAGCACCAACTTCCCGTTACACAGGCTCCAACCTGAATAACAGAGAACACTTGTTCTCCCTAGCACCACCCTGCCACCATGGTTCCTCTAGCTACAACCAGATGGAAGCTACAACTTCCTGTGTTCAAGCTCCTACTTGAACCTTTGAGGACAACAGTCCTCCCAAGCACCTCCCAACCACCCTGAAATATTTAAGAATGAATACACAGACAACTACACAAATAAATCAGTTCTTACCAGTCTTTTTCCGTTCTATAAGTCTGATCATCTTCAAACTATTCTGCAATTCTTCTCTTCCTCTGTCTGTTCAGCAGGTCTGCTCTGCATCAACTTTTTCTGTCATTCTGCTCTGCTTCAACTTGCTATGTTATTCTTCTCTGCATTTAATCTCACTCTGTACATATGTTCAATTTCATTCTGCGCATCCTCTCCTTTTTCCTTTCTTATAGTTTCATTCTTTTTCCTCCAGAACAGCCAACCCGACACAGTCTGTTTCATCTTCTTTTATACACACGAGCACGATGTTTCAACTTCCCAACTCCTTAGGCAAAATGACGACAATTGTCCAGGCAACCGAAACGCCAACTGATCGACAACTAATTTGCAATCATGAGTCTGTTTTGCTAACAGATTCCAAACTAAGGAGTTAACTGTGAGAGAGAACAGTAACCCTCCGATCAATACTTGATCCGA
>ML792898.1:55173-72971 GCA_009831015.1 Picea engelmannii | reverse complement strand
TGAGGCGAGTAGCCTGGTGTGTTTGGATCTGAGAAAATCCAACTTTTGCTCCTCCAAATTTGATCTGCGGATTTCTGGACTGGTGCTTCTGGTACCTCTGGTACTCTAGTACTTCTGGTACACTGATTTTCTGGTACTTCTGGTACTTTGTGAAACTAGGGTTTCACTTTCCGGGAGGTCCAACCACTGAAAAGGTGCGCTGAGAGTGCCAAACTGATCCTTAGGGGAGGGCACACTTTTCTAGATGGTTTTGGGGCTGAAAAGATTCACCATCAAAAAGCCCTAATTTTCGTGTACAGTAACAGTGACGTTTTTCACTTGTGAAAGGTGCTTGCTTCAGCTTGGCTCTGATACCATGTTAATGTTTAAGCCATTATTATAGTTGTTTGCATTTCATTAGATAACAATAGCATAATCCAAGATCACTGAGAAATACACAATCACAAGATACATAGCATTTATCCTAGGAAACCCTCTAGGGGAAGAAAACCCACCAAAACTTCCTTAATATAGATAGCCAATACAATGCCAAGAAATCTCTCTCCTTCTCCAGCAGCAGATCCAAAACTTGTCTCTCAATGAGCAAGTGAGTTGTGTGTCTAAGTGAGGCGCTAGCCTCTTTATTTATACAAGTCTGGCACGTGTGAAGTGTCTCTACACTGGCAGGGCTGACTTCTCAAACTGGGTGGGTAAACCCAAATTTATTATATTTCTAGGCCTCTTTAATATCTGCTGGGGCCGACTTCTTATTCTGCCTATTACAATTGTCTTTTGACCAATCCGCAAAAGGGGATTTGGTCCTTTATAATAACCGACATGATCAATCTGCAATGGGGATTGATCGAATGAATAATATATCAAATAATAATAAGAATACACTTTGCAGTTACATTATTTCAACAGTTGGTGGACAGTTTTTGGAGAACAAGCCTAGCTTGGGCTTCCATGGGGATACAAGCCTACAGGTTGGATGCCAGGGGCCCACATGCCGAATGAGAGAAATCAGACTTGGAAGGCCTTGATGATGACTTGGACAACATGGCCCAACCCTCACTTGCCAAACGATTTGCCCAGGAGGGGCAAAACTTCCTATTTTTGAGCTTGACGTCATGCTTGGGAGGCTAGGGCATGGTGGTGAGGTGCCACTTATTTGATACATAGACGTTTTGAGGAGAAGAGGGTCTTCACCATGATGAGAGTGCTTAGATGCTTGACATGTGGCCTTTGGAGGCCTACCCATGCTTCTCCAACACCAACGACTTCCTCAAAGTGGCAAAACTTCCCCTAAAGGGGAGACATCCTTCTAAAATTAGGGTTTTCTTATGTGCAAAAGTGAATTTTAAATGAATTACTTTGTAAAGGGGGAAAGATTAGGGTTGTTGACCCCTAATCTTGTATTTTACCCCTTAATTTGTGGACAAGTCACCTTGGTGACATTTGTATAAATAAGAGATCATAAGATCTCATTTTAACATAACTCTCCCTCATTGTGAGAGGACTTGGTCTGAAATTTTCGCTACACTTGGCTCATTTTATATCTTGTGCACTTGTTTATGGCTATATTGATGAATGGTTGATGGAGGAGTGAGGCGCTAGCCTTGGATGACGTTTTTGTAGCTCTAGTCGTGGATTATCTTAGCATTTCTCTTGATCTTGGTATGGTCTTTTACTATTATGCTATCATTTTTTCAAGTCAAGTATTGTTATGCTAGGTGCTAGGTGGGAAGTATATGAGCATACACCCCCACCATAGTCTTCATCATTTTATGCTTCATCTCATTGATTACACTAGGGTTTGCTAAGAGAAGTATAAGGGCATACACCCTCTTAGCTTAAACCTTAGCTAGAGAAACTTGCCTTGGGAAGTAAAAGGGCTTACACCCCCACAGAGGTAGCTTCTCTAGCTCTTTGTTCATTTGACTCCATTAACCCAATAGTAAAGGCACCAGTCATACCTTTTTGCATTGGAGACATAAAATCATTGCCTTGAAACACAATTTTTGATCTTTTGAAAGGTTTCTTGCTTGAAGTTGATTTGTCTCATTGAGAGGAGTCTTCCCCTACTAGGGCATCCCCTCTCTCCCATTACTTTGCTTGCTGTTACAAACCCTAACCTACAGCCATTAGGGCTGATCTAACCTAGATAAACTACTAGCCATAACTCCTAAACTAACCCTAAACTAGCTCCTAAATTTTGCTCACTTACTCTACTAACTAGGGCGCACCTTTTGGTCTAGTTCTTGGCACTTTTCCATGGTTGATTTTGCTGCTGCATGCCATTGAATTCTACAGCCATAAGGCTGCAATTTTCCGAAGAAAAACACATGTTTACAACAACCATCTTCTCTTGCTTCGC
Organism: Picea engelmannii; assembly: GCA_009831015.1. Lineage (NCBI taxonomy): Eukaryota > Viridiplantae > Streptophyta > Pinopsida > Pinales > Pinaceae > Picea > Picea engelmannii. Next base: position 70,615 of record ML792898.1, on the reverse strand, counting down.
CATCTTTCAGCCTATATTCATTGCTAATCTTGATGTTGATTTACTTAACTAATTTAGATCTTTGTATGCTGATTTAGATGTTTTATTTGTTAATATAAACTGTCATTTACTGCTGCAAATTAGGGACAGCAAGCTTAACTTGCTGATCCAACTAACATATATCATTGCAAAGTGTCTTTTCTTGTGTCTCGGGCAGGTACAATCATCCGGAGAAGTACTATACTTGTGGGGCAACAATTACTTGACTTACAAGGCATCTTTCCCTACCTTTTATTCCACTTAGACTTGACCTCTAGGGACTTCACTTCCATTTCCCTCCATCTCCATCTCAATCCCCCTAGGGTCACCGGGATCACCCCCCTAGAGTGACCTAGTCACCCTTGAAGTGCGGGACCTACATCGAGGTGAAATTAGGTGTAGGATTCCCAAGTTGTAGCACTTGCTTTGTGGTTGGGTCGAGCTTTGCCCAACCTACAACTTGCGCAATAACAGGCCCTAAGGCAAGAGTACAACCTGTCAATGTGAAAAATGTCCCGATGTCGAACACTGACAAGGATCACCCGATCAAGGCACAACGATGATCAACGTTGTTGAGTGCGAGATGGCGCCAATGAGGCTAACAACAACCACGGTACTCTACTTCTAGATCATCCCCTAGATGATGTGTCATAGTCGATGGGGAATGATCTACAAGGAAAAGAGGCAATAATGACTTCCTCTCCCCTGGCGCGAAGTAATCAAGACCAAGATGAGAGAAAAATGCACCATGTTCCTAGTGCTGTATGATGTGAACCACTGACTCAACACAAGCAACTCTGAGAGGAAAATGAAGAGATAGACAAGTAAGAAGACTCAAGACTCTCCTATGTTTCTTCTGTTTTACCCATTCTAACGACTCAAATGTTTCAGAAGACAATTAAACTGACCCTCATATAGACTTATTCTACAGGCAAAACTTGTGGAAAAAACTGGATGCAACCTCCACAAAAACAACACTTCTGACTCATGGTTGAAACAAGTGGACAGTAAACTTGCTTAGGGAAGAAAACAGCCCCGTGCGAGGCATTTATTTCTGCGAAAAAGAAGTAGAAAACTGACGTGAAGAAGGGAAAAACGGCAAGTAAAAGACTTGGGATTAAAATGTGTGAATGTAAGAGAAAAATCTGCACAGTAAGGGAACAAAAACTTGCTTTCATAAAGCAAAAAACAGCAAGCTACAGGTCTGGAAATGACTGAAAAAATACTAAAAGTCTAAAACAGCAAGGTAAACTACAGCCCAAACCCCCAAAAATGCAAGAAATTTTCTTTCCTCTTATTTTCAATTTTATTTTTTATTCTGATGATTAAATCTTCACTGGAAATAGTATTTTATCCACTGCTCATTGACTGGCAGCCCTTCATGTTCACCTTCCAAGTTGGATAGCTGAAAATTGTTGGGCCCCACCACCATATCAATACGATATGGGCCCAACCATAAACTGTCAAACTTGCCATGGTCACCAGATTTTTTGTTTCTCTTGTCCCATAGCAAGACTATATACCAACCTGAAAATTCTTCCCCTTTGCCTTGCAGTCAAACACCCTTTTTATTTGAGCTTGATACTCTGTGAAGTGGGTGTAAGCCACATGCCTTTCTTCTTGCAACTGCACTAACATGTCAATGTGATACTGTAAGGCCTCCTGGTTGTCTACAAACTGCCCCAACAACTTGTATACCAGTGGCTTCAAATTTTTAGGTAAAACTACATCCAAACTGTAAACCAGTTCGAATGGGATCTTTACCATAGCACATTTCTTGGTGATTCAATCAGCCCAAAGTGTTGTCCCAGGCTCGCTTGTTATCACCAATGGTCTTCCTAAGGATTCTGATAAGATTCTTATTTTTGGACTTTGCTAGCCCATTCCCCTACGGATACTAGTTGGCAACATGAGCAAATGTAATACTATACTGGGAACAAAAGGCCACCAGCTCAATAGATCTGAAGACACTGGCATTATTTGTAGCGATCTTGCTAAGCACCCCAAAACAAGGTAATGATATTCTCTTCCAAAAATCTGACGATGTTAGCACTGGAAGAGCTCTTGAATGGAATGGCCTCCACCCACCTGGTAAAATAGTCAATGGCAACAAGGATCCAACTATGGCCACCACTAGAAGTCTATGAGAGTTGTCCTATGAAGCCAAGGCTCCACTGTTGGAAAGGAGGCTCTACAATAACTGGATCCAAAGGTAAAGCAGAGAGCTTCTGCTTTCTTCGAATCTCTGACATGGCTCACATGCTACCACGAATGCATGTGCGTCTGCAAACAATGTAGGCCAGTAGTAACCGACATGCATGACTTTGTGTGCAGTGGTACGAGCAGAGAAATGCCCACAACACATGCCTGAATGGAGATCTCTCAAGATCTCTCTAGACTCATCTTGATCTACGCATCGCAAGATGATCCCATCTATGTTCCTCCATCCTAAACTGCACTGCAAAAGACAATACTTGGAAGGCTCACGAAGCTTTAAAGATAGCCTTTGTGTCTTGGTGAAGTCAGTAGGATAGGATAAATTTGTCAAATAAAATATAATATCTGCAGACCAATCCCAATGATGTAATAAATACTGACAAAGAATTTACCTGACTCTTAATGGGATTGTCTTGGATTGCCTCCAAGTTGCTCTCAACCATCATTCTTACTACGCCTTGCCCTCTTACCAACTTGGTAGGCTTGATCTCAAGATCGTACTCCTAGATCTTTTTTATCCATCTCCCCCCGGTTCCGCTGCACTCCTTTTGTACCAATATCTCCTTAACCATAGGGTGAGGCACATATGCTACCACTCGAGCATTCCAGAAGTAGTCTGTAAAGTGAATCAAAGCCTTTCACTAATCCATATGCTTGCTTTTCCATGGGATCATACTTATGAACCTTGGAAAGCTCTACTCACGAATGCAATTGGTTGCTCCATTCCTTCTTAATTTTTCTGCAAAAGCACAACAACCATAGTGAAATCAGATGCAAAGGAAAACAATTGAAATTCGTTGTTATAATCAGGGTTGATAAGAATGGGGGAGTGACACAAAGCCTGTTTAATGTCTTCAAATGCCTTTTTGGCCTCATCACTCCATTTCAAATCATGTCCCTTTTTCAACATATCAGATATGGGCTTTGCTATCTCTGTGAAGTTCAGAATGAACCTTCTCACAAAGTTAATACGACCAAAGGAGGACTGAATGACCTTTTTGCTTGGAGGGAGGGGAACAACTTGTATCCCCTTTATTCTCTCTAGATCTATGTTCACACCCTCCGAGAATCGAAACAATATGGCCTAACAATTTTCCTAGAAACACCCCCATGATCAATTTCTTTGGGTTCAGTGAAATGCCAAGAGACCTACACCTGTCAAAAATATTTTTCAAATGATCAATATGTTCATCACGTTTCTTTGAAAAAACAGTAATACCATCTTGATAAACTACAATGAATTTGAAAAGATAATCAGCAAAAGCACAGTCCATGGAACACCAGAATATGGCTCCAGTGTTCATAAGTCCAAAATGCATACGAATATATGAGTACATGCCCCATGGGGTAGTAAAGGCAGTCTTATACCTGTCTTCCTTTTTAACCACTACCTGATTATACCCCGATAATCCATCTAGAATAGACATCATGTCGAAACCTGTGACAGCCTGCAACACATGCTCCATACTAGAAAGTATGTTGTTGCTGCAAAAATCCGACCCTGAACACTGTAGCTATCACTCCAATATATAGGCCCTTGAGGGTGCACTTTCCAAGAAGACCATAGAGGGCACACATGTGAGTATTAATGGAAGGTAAGGCGCATGAAGAAAGAGTAAGAGTGGAGTATACATGTGCATAGGAGAAGTAGAGTGAGAGAGAGTCAATCCCCCACATGTGAGAGTCAAGGAAGAGTGGAAGGCGTGTCAAAACAAGTTAAACCCTACTTTTTAGGGATGAGGGCACAAGGGAGAGTGAGTTATGTGAGGAAGAGAAGGTTTATGTGAGAGATAGGGAATAGGAGAAGGATAAGGTAGGTGAAAGAGAAAGGTGTAGATGGCGCATGGCAACGAGGGTTGCGCCCTAAAATATAGGGAGGAGGCGCACTAGAGGAAGAGGAATGGGATATAAGGGACACGTGTGTGGATTTTTGAAAGTTATGGAGGCTTCCACATGGAGGAGATGCGCTATGAACAAGGAGTAAGGTGGGTGGAGGGCTCACGCATGGAGAGAAGAGTGAGATGTGGAAGTGATATGCACCACACGTATGGCAGAAGAGAGAGAGAAGGAACACTATGGGGAAAGGAAATAGATAATGAGAGGGGAATCAATGCGCCTTAGGGTTTAAAGAAGATACCAAACGCATGGAGGAAGGAAAATAGAAGGGTTTGTGAATGAAGAAAGTTAAAATTGGCCAAGGAAGCCCTATGCTTAGATCAGAGGGGAGTTGTGCCCTATTTAATAGGGAGGTAATGCGCATGAGTGAGATAAAAGGTAATTAAGGAACTTTAATACACAGAAAGTGAATTAATGACAAGTGAAGGGAAAGAAAAGTAATTTAGGCTTTAATTAGCCCAATCACGCCCATGAGTCATGTGCCGCCTCATCAACACTTCTGCCTCATTTAATTAATAGTTGTAAACCTTGGAAAGTGCACCCCCTTCATTAATTGAGCCACCAAGTTGCCACGTGTCACATTGCATCACTGCCAAATGTCGGAATTGGACCCTACCACTTGTCACCTTTGGAGGCGACACCCTTGCTATAAATAGAAACTTCTAAAAATAGGGGTCCAGCCCTAAAAAATAGGAAACTATTAAATATGTCCAAGATGACTAGGAGACCATTGCCATGTGTCAAATGTCTAAAAATAGACACTGCTAAAAATAGAATCTCACCACATGTCAATGATATCATACTCATCGGATTCGATTTTCTATGAGGATTCCAAATATGTGCTCAAAATTGACATGCGAGCCCCAGTGCTCCACCTGCTAAAAATAGAAATACTGACAAAGCATCCCAGAAAAGGTCCAAAAGACTCAGAATGTCTCAAGGATCAATATCGTACACTCAGAATCCTGATCTGAGGCCTGGAGCTCAACCTACTAAAAATAGAAAGTACCTGCATGATCCCCGAAAAAAGTGTCATAGAGCTCAGAATCATGCCAGGACCAATACTATATACTCAAAAATGTCAAATGAGTCTCCAGCGGCTGTCTCCTAAAAAGTAGGGTCACTCGCTAAAAATAGCAACCTCTCTCCAAACAATGTGACACTGTGCTAGCTCTATCTCTGAATCAAAAACAATCACACACAAGTCCTGTACCTGTCTCCGATAGGAACCAACCACTGGCTCACACAAGTGCTAACTTTGGGAAAACCTCTGAATGCCATCCTGAATAATGTATACTGGATCTTAGCCCTTTGGATCTCCAAGGGAAAAAATCCAGGGGCTAATAATGGTGAATCAAGTGGATGGGATCCCCCTACGGGATGTCGAGAACCATATGAATCTTTGTGTCTGAAAACTGCAACTAATGCTCTGTGAGAACTGAAGGGATGTACCAATAGACCCATGTACTTGTGTGGAAGAAGAAAAAGGACATGTAAGCTGACCTGTGATACCCAAGCCTATCCAATGGGCAATGGGGCCAAAACATTGTAAATCTCCCACTGAAAAAATGAAACACAAGGGGTCCCATCCAAATTCGCTACCTGCTACCACCCAATATCTACACTCCTCCCTGTGGTAAGTGTGTTGAAGTGGACATGAGGGAGAGAGTCACTTAATCAGATGTCGATAATGTAAACACCCGTCAAGTGCAAAGGAACACCACCAATAATGTCAATGGGTCCTAAGGTACGAGCACAACCTGTCACTATGAAAGATGTTCTGAAGTCGAACAATGACAAGGATAATCCAATCAAGGAACAATAATGCTCAGCCTTGTCGAATGCAAGATAATTGCCAATGAGGATAATGGCTATCAAGGCACCCTACTTCTGGATCATCTGCAGATAATGTGTCGAAGTCGATGCAGGATGATTTGCTGAAAGGAAGAGAAATGATGACTCTCTTCCCTCAGTAGGAAGTGATAACTCGGGAAGATATAAGATGAATGGTACCATATCCATAGTGTTGGATGAGGGGGACAACTGACTCAAAGCAGAAGACTCAATGATAAGCAATGAAGAGACAAGACTTATGATGACTCAAGTCTCTCCTATGTCTCTTCAAATCTACCCATCCTAAAAGGCTCGATGCTTTGGAACATGAACAAACAGAACCCTCATCCAAGCTCACTCTAACGATAAGACACAAAAGCTCAGCATATGTAAGATAAGACACTCATAATTCGACCCAGGAATAGAAAAATTGGAAAGCCACTATACTATGAAAGGAAAAACCTACAACATCACAAGACATGACCACAAGCTAATATGACAAAGAAAAATCAGTGACACTTATCTAAGGCTGAAAGTAAAATAACTGAATGGAAAGACTCTGCAAATAGAATGTTAAGTTGCTATCCTAAAACATAAAAAAAATGCAAGGATGAAATCTGAAAATGATACGCAAAAAGGAAAGGAAACTACCCAAAATTTTCAACTCAAAGCTGCCATGATCAAATCAACATACTCAAAAGACCAATGTAACCATGCAGCTAGGTGATCAGTCAAACGAAAACAATCAACAAAGTCAACCATCGAGTGCAACCAATCGAGAAATCTCATATGTCGAAAAGGTGCCTTGATGTACTTGCCACTAAAGGAATATCTAAAGGTTGTTGGTTGGAATTTGGAACATGGAACTTCAACAGCAGTAAGCATGAATGCATGAGAGTCAAAACTCTTAGAATCTACTTGCTGAAATACCTCCATCATTCTGAGCTCAATAGGATAATGATAATTCCTGATATCCAAGCACCGATCAGTGACAGGATCTTGAAGAATAACCTCTGAATGCGGGATCATAGGAAACATGTAAGGGATATCATCCTCTAGTTGAGCGAAAAGTGGCTCCTTTTGTTGTAATGGTATCTGATGAAGTTGTTCCTAAACCACTACTAGGATGTGCACGAATGAAGTCTCCTACTGATCCAATTTTGCATCGCTAACTTGTGGTTCTTCCTCTTGAAGTTTTTTATCATCACTGGAATGAACCAATGAACACACTAGAGCACTCAACTCTTGTTCTTCATTGTCATGGAACTCTGCATATGACTCAAGTGGTGCAGTTATTGGTTTCCTAATCATTCAAGCCTGAGACATCCTTATCCTATTCATCTATGGGAACTGGTATCCCCATTTTGTGGGATAACGAAGGAGATTATGTCTCGAGGCCATCAAGTTGCAGATATGGAGAGTCAAGAGACTACATGACCAGCAATATCCACTTTAACAGATGGAGACCCTTCTTGCCACCACAGAGGTCAGGATTTTCAGATGGCATCCACCACACCAGCTGGCTTCCGAGAGGCACTGGGCCTTGCTCCATGAGGTACAAGTCAGGTATTATGGTGAGTGTCATTTCAATATTTGAGTCATTTTGAGTATGTTGTATCTTGGACTGCTTTAGATTTCATGACATATGCTTGGACATTATGCCTTTTGCCTTGTTTCACCTTGGTGGTTGACATAGTGCCCTAGTAAGTGGTCTTCCTCGGGAATGGGTTTTCTACTAGGAACTCCCTTGAAGAGCCACCGTACCGTTCCCAACCATACTTAACACTTTCCATCACTTAAACCTCTCATTTCCTTGTCTCTTGGGATTTTAGAGTGTATTGACCCAAGAAGGAGTTGTCCCTCATTCTATGGAAAGAAGGGGTTGAAGGCCCAGAGGGATTGTTGTTGGCTAAAAAGATAAAAGCCTATATATAAAACTTCCAAATGCTTCGCCCAAGGATCCCCCGAGAAAGCAATGAAACGCTTCTCTGTAAGAAAAGGGGGACCCACAAGAATAAATGATAGAATGCTTAGGGGGTTAGTTGGAGGATAGGAGGTCTCATCACGAGCCGACCAATCATGATCATGGGTATCTAGCGGTATGGCATTACCATCATCTAGCCACCAAGCCAGGGTAGTAGCTCTCAGTTGCACAACTAAGCGAAAAGGGATCTCATCACGAGCCAGCCTTCTCATTTCCGCAAGGTATTTGTGAGTGACATTGTCATTATCTAGACACCACGCCAAGACAGTGGCCTTCAACTTGTCCTTTAAAACATGAAAGACACAAAGAATGGCAAGGTAATGGGCTTGGAAAAATTGCATTGCAAACGAAGGTGCCACACACCCTCTACAAAGGCACCCATGAATGAGACACTACAACCCCTTGTATGTCATGAACCCCATGCCCAATGAGTCTTGATCCTTAACCACTTCATCCACTTCACATGACTTAGAGAGGGATCACTTGGGAAACACTCCTTGGCCTAGGGAAAGATCTACCCAATAGGACACCTTGTCAACCCTCCCATATCCAAGCTTGGCAAGTCGCATAATGTCTTTGAGCACTTACTTGTTGGACAGGGTAATCTTTGATGCACATGCTTAGGTGGATCATTTATTGATTTGATTTACTCATCATGATATTATGACTTGAGATCCTTGGAGGGCATGCTTATTTGTCTTTGCAGGAACTAGTTGGTGGACAATTTTAGAGGAACAAGCCTAGCTTGGGCTTCCATGGGGCTTGAAGCCCACAGGTTGGATGCCAAGGGCTTGCATGCCAGATTAGAGAGACATACCTTCGGAGGCCTTGAAGAAAACCTAGAAGACATGACCTAGCCCTCACATGCCAAACGTTTTGCCTAGGAGAGGCAAAACGTCATCTTTGGAGGCATGAGGTCACCTAGAAGGCTAGGGTTTGGTGGTGAAGTTATTACTCATTGACACATGGACGTTTTCAGGAGAAGAAGGCCTTGACCATGAGGAGATGGCCTAGATGATTTACATGTGGCCTTTGGAGGCCTAACTATGCATCTCCAACTCCAATGCCTTCCTCCTAGTGTCAAAACGTCCCCTAAAAGGGTGACGTCCTCTTGTTTTAGGGTTTTCTTTTGTGTTAAAGTGAATTTAAAGAATGAATTGTTTAATATTATTTTCTTGCAAGGGGTAAGATAAGGGTTGTGGACCCCTCGTCTTATGTTTTACCATTGCCAATGTGGACAAATTATGTTGATGACATTTTGTATAAATAGAGATCATAAGATCTCATTTAAAAAACGTAACTCTCCCATTGTGAGAAGTATTGGACTGGGATTTTCGCTATCTTTGGCTATTTCTCTCTTGTGCTCTTGTGTATGGCTATCTTTCTTGGTTATTGGTTGGTTGAACTGATGCGTAGCCTTCGAAGGCTTTTCTCTTGCTATTGTGGTGGTTTATCTTAGCATATTTTATTGAATTGGTAAGAAAATTTGCTTTGTATTATCATTTGTGTTTCAAGTCAAGGTTATTTAGCTAGAGCTAGGTGGGAAGTATAAGGGCATACACCCCCAACTTAGTCTCCATCATATTTTTGCTTAAGTATTATTGATTTAACAAGGGTTTACTAAGAGAAGTATAAGTGCATACACCCTCTTAGTCTAAACCCTAGCTAGGGATACTTGCCTTGGGGAGTAAGAGGATTTACACCCCCAAGGAGCTAGTACCTCTAGATTATTCTTTTCTTGACTCCATTAACCCAATCATTAAAGGCACTAGTCATTACTTCTTGCATTGGAGAAATGAATTGCTTCCTTGGTAAACGTGAAAAGTCAAGGTTTTCAAGACCTCTCTTTTGGAAGTTGTTCCTTGAGCCCTAGGCTCTCTAGCCTCATTGAGGCATCCTCTTTCAACCATTAAATCTTTTTTCTGTTACAAAACTAACCTACAGCCATTAGGGCTGCAGAAAACTAACTCTCTAGCCCCTAATAACTCATAAACTAACCCTAGGAATTGGCTACAACTTTGCCCTAACAAACTACTAACCCTAGCGCACTCGTTGAGCTAGTTAAAGGTGATTTTCATTCACTGATTTTTCTGCTATAAAGCTTGGTTTTCTACAGCCATAAGGCTGATAAATATCACTGCAGTAAGTTTTTGTTTCAGCCTTGCTTTTGTGCTAGAATATTGCTTTCTCACTGTTGAGTTAGCTATTTTTCACTAGCTTGTCTCTTGCTTATTCAATCATACTTTTAGCACTTACTTTGCAGCGTTTACTATTTTCTATGAGCTGATATATATCATTTACTTTTGCTGCAATTAGGGACAGCAAGCTTAACTTGCTTATCCAACTAACATATTATATCATATGCTTGGTTTTCCTTGTGTCTCCGACACGTATTCACACTTGGCAGGTTACTCAAATCATTGGCAACCTTAAGCAACCCTCTAGACTCTTTCCCAAGCTCCCTTTTCCTTGACCTTTCGGGGCATCCATTCATACATCTCCTCTTTCGTCTCAATCTCCCTTAGGGTCACCGGGATTCCCCCCTTGAGGTGACTACCTCACCTCTAAAGTGACGGGAACACTTGCCTAAGGTGATAGTGGGCAGGTGCTCTCTAAGTTGTCGCCATCTTGGTGGTTGGGACGAGTTTTGTCCAACCTACAAATTGTGCGATAACATTTTGGCACCGTTGCTAGGGAGGATTTTGAATCCTCTTTCGAACCCTAACGACACTTTGGCAAGCTATCCCAAAGTCTCTCCCCTAGCTTGTCTGGCAACTCCACCCAAGGGATGTTCCCTTTTCCCTTTTTGGTGAGCTCTTCTTGAAGCTCACCTGGCAACTCCACCTTCCCAGAACCCACCTTTCCTTATTTCCCCCTTTCCATCCTTTGATCAGCCTTGATCTCATCTGGCGACTCCATTGAGCTATCTTTTCAGTCAATGGAAATATGGCACCATGGGATGAACCCTCATCCAGAATTTGTTATGACTCGAAGATGGCATTTTTACAGATGGAAAAGGAAGAGGTTGCTAATAAAGTTGCTAAGGAAATAACGAATCGCATAAGAAAGTTATTTCCTGCCCTTGAAGATGAAGAAGTGTTCAAAGAACATACATATGAAGAAAGTTACCAAGAATATCCCGATGAATTTTCTTATGTTGAAGATTCGAACGATGCATTTGACGAAGATAAAGTGTTCATACCTGCCCTTCCACTTGATGAAGACATCCAAGCCTCTATCCCTCCTGCACATCAAGAAGAGAACACGATGAAGTGTGACCCTTTCAAAGATCTTGATGATACTTTATTCCATGACCTCGGCAGTGAAGAAGTATTGGAGGAAAGCTTGGATGTGATAGATCCTCTTGAACAAAAGAAAGCAAAGAACTATGCACTAAGGATCAAGCATGTTATCACACAGTTTGTAGCTAGGATAAAAGGCTATAAGATAGAGGGCCAAACTGGCATAACAGGAACCAATCCCACCCAATGTCACCACAATGGGATGGTTCTTTCTCTTTAGGGAGGTTAGGCCTAGGGGAGACATCCCCGGTGACCTGGGGTTTTGAAGAGGCAAAAGGCTAATAAGACCAAGATGAGGTTTTCCCCCTTCACAAGTCACTACCCAAACAGATAGTCCGATCAAAGGCCAATTTAAGAAGTAAAACCCCCAAAGAAGTGTACCTTCCTGGAACAAAGAAACAGCAAACTGATATGTGCAAGTTATTTCAGTGGGTTAGTACTTCATAAGACTATCTGATAAATACATATAAGCAATTAGCAATAAATGTTGACGAAGTCAATGTTTATCAATATCAATGAAAAGTTATAACACTTCACCAATAAATATTGGAACAATGTGGCATTCAATGTAACCAATCAACACCTTATTCAATTAATGCCTAAACGATCATTCAATTGCTCTTAAGACAAAACGTTGTTGCATTAAAGATGAAATAACCAATGATGACGTCAGCAACTAGGGTTAGTGAGTTAGTTAAGTTTTAGGGTTAGAAATTCAAAGGGTTTTGAGAGTGTTGTAATCAAGTTTCACTTCAACGTTGGAGGACTTTAGATTAGTGCCTTTGAGGGTAAAATGGAGTCAAAAGTGAAGGACGCAAGGGTTGAAGGACGACGGCTAAGGATTAGAGGGAAGAGTTATGAAGTGTTGCAATGGCAGGGCYTTTGAATCAAGACCCAGGGGAGAGAGGCTCACTCCGGTGTTGCTATAGCAAGGCCCCGTGCTCTCTCCTCCTTCCTTAGATGGCAAATGGCTAGCTCAATGAAGCACAAAATCAAGACAAAAAAGTCTAATGAGGGAGAGTGTTGCTACAGCAAGGCTCTTTCATCAAACCCTAAAAGAAAAACGGCCCTAAGTGTAGATAACCTAGGCCTGGGACATCTTCTTCCTCTTGAGTTCTAGATGGTACGGCTAGCATAAATGATGAGATAAAGAGGGTGTAGCTACGACTAGGCTCTCTCTTCTCTATACATGGCTGAAAATTTCTTTATCAGGGGACATGAAATAAGGACCTAGTTGTGTGCTTGTCACCTAGGGTTTTAATTTAGCAAATTATGAATATATGCAAGAAAATAAGACTACAACCATCCATTTAAGAAGTTTTGCAGCAAAATACTTACAATTCATCAAGAAATAACCATGCAAACCCTAGTTGTAACACCTTCCTTCAAGAGAAACACCACAGAATGCCAAAAAGTCTTCCTTCAACAAGTGCGCCTCACTAAATCAGCCAAATACCCAAGATAGGGCGCAAATTTCAGACCTCCTTATGGAGTGAATGAGTAGTAATGAAAAAATGAGAGTCAAAATCCCTCATTTATAAAAAACCTTGACCTAATTTTACATTTTAGGTCAAGGAAAAGACCGACAAGGCCAAAATATCAAATCATATTGTTTTTACATTAAATTGTCAATCTAAAACCATAATCAAGCAGAGGGTAAGACGTCACCCCTTTCTAAGGTGACGTTAGCCCCTATTAGGGCAAGTGCAACCTCCTGAAGCAAGACATTAGCCCTTTTTGGGCTTCTCCAAGCTGCCACACATGCCAACCGCCCTATCCATCTGCCAACACGCTCATGATGACGTCATAGGCCTCTTGGTGATGTCCTAGGCCATCTAGAGCCAACGTCCCACTGAAAATGGGTCAATCCCCCTAGGTCCAGCTATGTCGAGGTGCCTCTTGTGGAACATTCTCTTCTTCTCCGGTGCAAAGCCCCTGATCCATCTATGTCCTGTCTCTACCCCGTGATGGGGTCTCAGCATCCATCTGGTGGGCTCTTCAGCCCCATGGAGGTTCGAACTGATCATCTCCCCATGTGTACCGGTCCAAATGGTACCTGTCCGTCGAGCACGGTCCTACACATCAAAGGCTATGCCCTCCATGGGCTCATTAGTCACAGGGATCATAGCAATGTCAATCACATCTCATCATCAATATTATTAAACATATGCATAAAATCCCTAATACATTAGTTAACATCTCAAAGACGTTACACAAGCTTGCAATACAAGTCTGGAGAAAAGGACAAGGTGTCCTATTGGGCTAGTGTCCACAGGAAAAGGAAAGTTCCCGAAAAGACCTCATCCAAACCATGTAAGTGGGTGATGTGGTCAGGGGATGTCCAAGCATGTGGGTGCAATGAAGGCCAAGGATGCAAAAGTGTTACCTGTGGGTCCCTTTGTAGAAGGCAAGTTGTACCTGTCATGGATGCATTCTTTCCAAGCCCATTCTTGCCTTTATTATTTTTATTCCTTTATTCTTTTTTGCTTTTTTGTTCAAGAGCTAATCAGAGGACACTGCCTTGGCATGGTGACCAGAGTTGACAGCGTTACCCACAAGTACTTTCACAGAGATGAGAAGGTTGGCTCGTGATGAGACCCCCTTTCCCTTGGCCATGCAACCAAGAGTCACTGCCCTGGCATGGTAACCAGCTAGTGGCAATGTCATACTGTTAGGTACCCATGGACCTAATAGGCTGGCTCGTGATGAGACGCCCTATCCTCTGACTAGGTCTTGTTTTATTATTTTTCCGCGTCCCTCTTGTTTCTTGCTGAGAAGCCTTTTATTGCTTTCTCGGGGATCCCTAGGCAAAGCATCTCGAGGTTTTACTCTTAGGCTTTTATCTTTTACCAGCTTGCTTTTACCTTCTGGGCCTTTAGCCCCTTCTTCCCACGAGGTAAGGTGCAGTCCTGAAAATAGGTCAACCCAATGCACGGACAAGGGGGATGGGATAAGTGAGCGGGAAGTAAGATTAAGAAGTGGTGCTCTGATGGGAGCGGACGATGGCTCTTCAAAAATCCCCCCAGTGGCAAACCAAAACCTACAGATACAGGCTTGCTAGGGCACCCTGTCAATCCCCCCAAACATGGTCAAGTGGGCAAATGTAAGATCCAAGGAGTCGTTAGAAATAAAAGGAATCAAATGCATACATTTAAAGGTTTTAACAATCAAATGTGACACATACCATGATACCTGGACTAATTACCTCATGAAGCAAGAACCTCTTTTGATACAAGACCAAACCGATGGTGATGGATGTTGTTGCTGCTGACAAGATAAAGACGATGGAAGAAGAAAAGGTGGGCCCTCCAGGGCCATGCTCAGGTCAATCCTACTCTTAGTACTCCATGTCTAGGACTTGTGGGCCTCGAAACATGATCTCCTAGTTATCCCTGAAAAGTGGGGATAACATCTGGCTCCAACTCGGGGACATGTGCTCACCATAGAGCGCATGAGAACCTCAGCATCTCTGGCATAACCTGCAGACTTGCTTGATCTCAAAAGAAGCATCAGTAACAAAATGGGGTGGTAATGCCACCCCAGCATACATATATATACACTAAAATAAAGAAATCAATAAATATGAAGCAAACTACTTACCTGTTTGCTGGATGTTTAGTCAAACAACCAGTGAAGCCAACCCAGCAACGTCCCACAATATGAAGCAAACTACTTACCTGTTTGTTGGGTGTTTAGTCAAACAACCAGTGAAGCCAACCCAGCAACGTCCCACAATACCTGCCTTTGTGCTTTATCATAAACCAGAACAATGACAAATCAAGCACAAAAATGACATGGGTTACAGCATATATCATATCATCGAAAATCATAAAGTCTAACTCATGGAGGCGGGTGGGAGGGATAAAATCTTGCCAAGTCCATATCTGAGGAGAGCACTCAATCCAACTCCGGAAGGGGTCATGAAAAGTCCAAGGTTCAGAACACTAACTCTAAGGGTTGGTAAACTGGCCACCTAGGACGTCTTCGCATTCTGGAGCTCCGGAAGGGATCGACAAAGATCTAGCAGAGGACTAGCAAACTCTCAAGGGAAGGTTGTGTTGTCGCCCTAATGCACACTTGCAAACGTGAGCTAAGTCCGGCTCACTTAGTGTGCCCTCGGAGACACAATGTCTAAGTCCCTGCCCACACTGTCACCTTGGCAGGTACTTCTTCCGTCTAGGCTTACTCCTAG
>ML792898.1:42034-53542 GCA_009831015.1 Picea engelmannii | reverse complement strand
CCTTGGCCATGCAACCAAGAGTCACTGCCCTGGCATGGTAACCAGCTGGTGGCAATGTCATACTGCTAGGTACCCATGGACCTAATAGGTTGGCTCGTGATGAGACCCCCTATCCTCTGACTAGGTCTTGTTTTATTATTTTTTCGGGCCCCTCTTGTTTCTTGCTGAGAAGCCTTTTATTGCTTTCTCGGGGATCCCTGGGCGAAGCATCTCGAGGTTTTATTCTTAGGATTTTGTCTTTTACCAGCTTGCTTTTACCTTCTGGGCCTTTAGCCCCTTCTTCCCACGAGGTAAGGTGCAGTCCTGAAAATAGGTCAACCCAATGCTCGGACAAGGGGGATGGGATAAGTGAGTGGGAAGTAAGATGAAGAAGTGGTGCTATGATGGGAGCAGACGATGGCTCTTCAGAAATCCCCCCAGTGGCAAACCAAAACCTACAAATACAGGCTTGCTAGGGCACCCTGTCAATCCCCCCAAACATGGTCAAGTGGGCAAATGTAAGATCCATGCAGTCATTAGAAATAAAAGGAATCAAATGCATACATTTAAAGGTTTTAACGATCAAATGTGACACATACCATGATACCTGGACTAATTACCTCATGAAGCAAGAACCTCTTTTGATACAAGACCAAACCGATGGTGATGGATGCTATCGCTGCTGACAAGATAAAGACGATGGAAGAAGAAAAGGTGGGCCCTCCAGGGCCATGCTCAGGTCAATCCTGCTCTCGGTACTCCATGTCTAGGACCTGTGGGCCTCGAGACATGATCTCCTAGTTATCCCTGAAAAGTGGGGATAACAAAGCGATCAGTCTCGATGATGAAGAATTTGAAGATCCAGTTGAAGACGTCCATGCCTCTACTCCTCATGCACACGAAGACAAAGAGATGGTCATTTCCAGTCATACTAATGGTCTTATAAAAAGAACCTTCGATATGGTTCATGAGCATATAGACATTTTCATATAGACTAATAGACGCAGGTGGGATTTTGGTTGTCTTATTTTCGATAAAGATCCTATTTACGACATTGAGGGTAGCCCTCAAAAAAAGGGGTTTGAGTTGTCATCTTCAGAGGACTACTTTTCCTGCGTATATGATTCATATGTTTGGGAGCCTGACGATGACATGATTACAGATTTATTCGGGGACTCTCAACCACTTTCGTCCTCAATTTTGGAGGAATACCAATACGTGGCCACCTCAGAGCGATCAGAGGCTCACTCTACAAAGAGGAAGTACTTTCATATTGAGGATTTCTATAGGGATTCGAAGATAAAGAGGGCGCGCTTTTCTCTTGCTAGACCTGAGCCTGTCCCTTCCCTCATTTCCTCTTCTCAGGGAAATCATGAGGTCTTCTTGAGACCTCTCATATCTTCTCAGTCTTCTGGAAGCAATGATCATGTTTAGAAGAATGAAGATGAGCCATCGTCTACATATAGTAGCCCTCTTCAGATATGGATTAACCGAGCTTGTGGCTATCACTTCAAGTAGGATTCCTTGCACGATCAAAGTTGCAGATATTCTCTTCAGTAGGATTTCCTCCCTCCCACCCATCTCCATGTGTTTCATTTCACGATTGATTATATATCTATTTATGCTCATGATCATTACGTGCTTGACTTATCTTTGTTGTTTTACATAATCAAGCACAGGGAGAGATACTTTGACGGGATGATCAACTAGTTGCACTGGTTGTATGACTTCACCTAACATCATCTATCGCCTGATTTTCAGGGCCCCAAGGCCCCCAGGTAAGTAGGTCAATCATTTTGATTTCTTGCATTTGCATCTTGATTTCTCATATTAGTTTAGATGCATTTCATATTTCACTTTTCTCTACTTGCATATCGATTTCAAGCTTAGTTTAGGAGTTCTTGAAAAAATGCCAAAATTTTATTTTCTAGATTAGTTTTCCTTTGGATTTTTTAGGTATATGGATGAGGGGTGATAGCACCACCCTAGATGCTCTGATGCTTTTGTCTGAGTTTTGGCAAGCACAAGTATACCAGGATATGTTGCGGTTCTCATGCACTCTATGTAGTATGGAGAGCACATGTCCCCAAGTAGGAGTGAGATGTTATCCCCATTTTGTGGGATAACTAAAGAGATTATGTCTCGAGGCCCTCAGGCTGCAAATATGGAGTGTCGACAGACTACATGACTAGAGTATCCACTTGCACAAATGGAGACCCTTCTCACCACCACAGAGGTCAGGATTTTCAGATGGCATCCACCACACCAGCTAGCTTCAAAGAGGCACTAGGCCTTGCACCATGAGGTACAAGTCAAGTATTATGGTGAGTGTCATTTCAATATTTGAGGCATTTTGAGTATGTTGATTCTTGGACTGCTTTAGATTTCATGACATATGCTTGGACATTATGCCTTTTGCCCTGTTTCACCTTGGTGGTTGACATTGTGCCCTAGTAAGTGGTCTTCCTCGGGAATGGGTTTGCTACTAGGAACTCCCTTGAAGAGCCATTGTACCGTTCCCATCCATACTTACCACTTTCCATCACTTAAACCCCCCATTTCCTTGTCTCTTGGGATTTTAGGGTGTATTGAGCCAAGAAGGGGTTGTCCCTCATTCTATGGGAAGAAGGGATTGAAGGCCTAGAGTGATTGTTGTTGGCTAAAAAGATAAAATCCTATATATAAACCTTCTAGATGCTTCGCCCAGGGATCCCTCGAGAAATCAATGAAACGCTTCTCTTAAGAAAAGGGGGACCCACAAGAATAAATGATAAAATGCTTAGGGGGTTAGTTGGAGGATAGGAGGTCTCATCACGAACCAACCAATCATGATCATGGGTATCTAGTGGTATGATATTACCATCATCTGGCCACCAAACCAGGGTAGTGGCTCTCAGTTGCACAACTAAGAGAGAGGGGGTCTCATCACGAGCCATCCTTCTCATTTACACAAGGTATTTGTGAGTGACACTGTCATTATCTAGACACCACGTTAGGACAGTGGCCTTCAACTCGTCCTTTAAAACATGAAAGAAACAAAGAATGGCAAGAGAATGGGCTTGGAAAAATTGCATTGCAAACGAAGGTTCCACACACCCTCTACAAAGGCACCCATCAATGAGACACTACAACCCCTTGTTTGTCATGAACCCCATGCCCATTGAGTCTTGACCCTTAACCACTTCATGCACTTCACATGGCTTAGAGAGGGATCACTTGGGAAACACTCGTTGACCTAGGGAAAGATCTACCCAATAGGACACCTCGTCAACCCTCCCATATCCAAGCTTGGCAAGTCGCATAATGTCTTTGAGCACTTACTTGTTTGACCGGGTAATCTTTGATGCACATGCTTAGGTCGCTCACTTCTTGATTTGATTTACTCATCATGATATTATGACTTGAGATCCTTGGAAAGCGTGCTTATTTGTCTTTGTAGGAGCTAGTTTGTGGACAGTTTTGGAGGAACAAGCCTAGCTTGGGCTTCCATGGGGCTTAAAGCCAACAGGTTAAATACCAAGGGCCCACATGCCAGATGAGAGAGACATAACTTCAGAGGCTAAGAAGACAACCTAGAAGACATGACCTAGCCCTCACATGCCAAACGTTTTTCCTAGGAGAGGCAAAACGTCATCTTTGGAGGCATGACGTCAACTAGAAGGGCTAGGGTTTGGTGGTGAAGTTATTACTCATTGACACATGGATTTTTTGAGGAGAAGAAGGTCTTGTGTCTTGACCATGAGGAGATGGCCTAGATGATTTACATATGTCCTTTGGAGGCCTAACTATGCATCTCCAACTCCAATGACTTGCTCCTAGTGTCAAAACTTCCCCTATAAGGGTGATGTCCTCTTGCTTTAGGGTTTTCTTTTGTGTTAAAGTGAATTTAAAGAATAAATTGTTTAATATTATTTTGTTGCAAGGGGTAAGATAAGAGTTGTGGACCCATTGTCTTATGTTTTACCCTTGCCAATGTGGACAAACTATGTTGATGACATTTTGTATAAATCGAGATCATAAGATCTCATTTAAAAAACATAACTCTCCTATTGCGAGAAGTATTGGACTGAAATTTTCACTATCTTTGGCTATTTCTCTCTTGTGCTCTTGTGTATGGCTATCTTTCTTGGTTACTGATTGGTGGAACTGATGCGCTATCCTTGGAAGGATTTTCTCTTGCTATTGTGGTGTTTTATCTTAGCATCGTTCCTTGAATTGGTAAGAAAATCTGCTTTGTATTATCATTTGTGTTTCAAGTCAAGGTTATTTTGCTAGAGCGAGGTGGAAAGTATAAGGGCATACACCCCCACCTTAGTCTCCATCATATTTTTTCTTAAGTATTACTGATTTAACAAGGGTTTACTAAGAGAAGTATAAGTGCATACACCCTTTTAGACTAAACCCTAGCTAGGGATACCTGTCTTGGGGAGTAAGAGGATTTACACCCCCAAGGACGTAGTACCTCTAGCTTATTCTTTTCTTGACTCCATTAACCCAATCATTAAAGGCACTAGTCATTACTTGTTGCATTGGAGAAATCAATTGTTTCCTTGGTATAAGGCACTAGTCAGAGCTCTCTTTTGGAAGTTGTTCCTTGAGCCCTAGGCTCTCTAGCCTCATTGAGGCGTACTCTTTCAACCATTAATCTTGCTATTGTTGCAAAACTAACCTACAACCATTAGGGCTGCAGAAAACTAACTCTCTAACCCCTAATAGCTCAAACTAACCCTAGGAATTGGCTACAACTTTGCCCTAACAAACTACTAACCCTAGCACACTTGTTGAGCTAGTTAAAGGTGATTTTCATTGGCTTATTTTTCTTCTATAAAGCTTGGTTTTTTACAGACTTAAGGCTGATAAATATCACTGCAATAAGCTTTTGTTTCAGCCTTGTTTTCGTGCTAGAATATTGCTTTTCATTATTGAGTTGAGCTAACTTTCACTAGCTTGTCTCTTGCTTATTCAATCATACTTTTAGCACTTATTTTGCAGCCTTTACTACCTGCTATGAGCTGATATATATCATTTAATTTTGCTGCAATTACGGCCAGCAAGCTTAACTTGCCTGTCCAACTAACATATTATATCATATGCTTGGTTTTCCTTGTGTCTCAGGCAAGTATTCACACTTGGCAGGTTACTCAAATCATTGGCAACCTTAAGAAACCCTCTAGACTCTTTCCCAAGCTCCCTTTTCCATCTAGAAACTTGACCTCTAGGGGCATCCATTCATACATCTCCTCTTCCATCTCAATCCCCCCTACGGTCATCAGGATTCCCCCCTTGAGATGACTACCTCACGTCTAAAGTGACGAGAACACCTGCCTAAGGTGACAATGGGTAGGAGCTCTCTAAGTCGTCGCCATCTTGGTGGTTGGGTCGGCCTTTTCCCAACCTACAAATTGTGCGATAACAAGAAGTTGATAACATGAAAGGTTCTCTTTAATAGCAACGAAAATTTCTTCCAATCCTCGAGCCATTGAAAGGAGAGAAGCCAGTATTGTCTTCATCATAGCGTTCTTCTAAAATAGCAAAAATGTACTACAACCCTTGGGAAATTGTAAGGATTTCTTGCTCAACCAATGGTTGAACATCCTAGAATGGTGTCACCATCCCTGGTCGGTCAAGAATAAGGCTCGAAGGAAACGCATCGACGAAAAGATTGTCTTGTTTATCTGCCCATCTTTCAGTGAACTTCTTTTGGAACGAATCCCATCCATAAATGGAGGCATCAGGAAGGGATTTGTAAAATGCTCGTCCCTCCCCCTCAAGGGTCGGCACAAACATCCTCATCACCACATCCTCATGTTCAATGCCAAAATCATCCACCACCATTAAAAAATCAGCCAAGTGATCCTCAACAGATACTCCTAGCTTCCCTGTGAACCAAAGCGTTTAAGATAGTTACCTACAGGTAAATCATGAGGATAATCCGGAAATGCAACAAAACTCAGTGGGTCATTAGCAAAGAATCGATACCTTACTCGTGGCCTCACAACCTCGGCCATAATATTAACTAAGATTGAAACAAGCACAACTGCGGCCATAGTACTAGCTTGAGATGAAAATAAAACGAAAGATGAAGGTGTCGAGGTTAGACTCACCATAGTGCTTGTCGAAAGAAACTACCATAGACTCGGTATGCTTACCAACTTAGGGAGAGTTCTTGGTTCTTCGTCATATGCCATTCATAATGGGCCTAACAAGGACCCCTTTATTGATTTATATGCCGGTATCACCCAGTACATGGCGGTTGGGGAGGTGATTCTTCTGGGTGACTTCAACTCCCGCACCAAAGCCCTTCAAATTCCTCTCCATGACTGGTCAAATGGCATGCTCTACCGACAAGAGATCGATCCAAAATCAGTGGGGCTTCACTAGGAGTTTGGCGATGCATTGGAGCCTCTCACAGGTTATGGTCGACACCTTTTACACTTAGGAGAATCTCAGGAGTTGTTGATTCTGAACGGACTCCTAGGTTTCCTAGACTCTCGCTTCATCACGTGTTGGCCCCGTGGAGGGGGTGCAAGTGTTGTGGATTACATCCTTTCTAGCCATAACTTATTCCCCTTTATTCATCACTTCTTTGTTTCCCCCATCCCCCTTGCAGACCATGCTCTTCTTTCCTTCTCTCTTCGAGCTGGCATCCCCCCTCCCCCCATATCCCCCCCCAGGGCCCACCCTGCACTATCTACCGCTTCGACAAGGGGGACTCGAACGCCTTTTCTACCCACCTCTAACAAATGCTCCCATACGAGATCCAATTCTCTTTACTTGATTCTGCCTCTACCAAATATGATTACCTCTCATCCACCATTTGGGATACAACATTGAAATCCTATCCTCACTCCACCCGGTCCACTTCCACCTCCCCAAATTACAAATAATTCCCTATGAACTGATGGTACGACAAAGAATGCAAGGTCCTACACCGCCAGCTTCGACATGCATTCACCCATGCTCAACCCTCCTACCCTACTCTCAAATCTTCATATCGTTGCCTCCTCTGCCGCAAGAAACGTCTCTTTGTCTCTCAGAGGAGATATGACTTATCCATTTCCCTTACTCACTCTCCTAAAAACTTCTAGTGTACCATCCTCCCTCGCCGCTCCCCCCTCTCATCTAATCTTGACCCCAGCTCCATGTTTTCCCACACATTGACTCTCTATGATATTCCTGAATAGGCTCAAATTCAGGTTAGCTCTTCACCCTCCTCATGCTTCTTATTTTCAAACGGACATCAGAGAGGCCGTTTGGGTGATGAACATCAACAAAGCAGCATATGAGGAATGTTTTCAGGCAAAGTTCTTTAGGCATGGTCTTTGTGCTTTGGTTTCTCACTTGGATGATCTATTCAACCATGTGTTTAGTACAGGTTTTCCTTCGGCTTGGTCACATCATAGTATTCACCCGATACACAAATCGGACTCCATCTCGGACCCCAACAATTACAAGACAATCATGGTGGGCCATACATTCTCAAAGCTCTATGCTATAGCTCTCCATAGGAAGCTCTCTAGTGAGCTCGAGCATAGACACCTCAAAGCTAAGGGACAGACAAGATTCTGACCCACTCATCAGACCATTGATCACGTCTTTACCCTCCGGGCCATCATTGAGGAGGCAAGACATAGGTCTTCGAAAGTCTACTATTGTTTTGTAGATTTTTGGAAGGCTTTTGACTCCGTCCTGAGAGATGCCATGTTCCAGAGGCTTAGAGACATTGGCATCTCCCATACCTTACTGACTGCCATCATGCACCTCTATGAGTCGATTCTTGGTCGCCTCCGCACAGTTCACAAGATGTTAGAATTCATCAAGAGTACCATCAGAGTCAAGCATGGTTGCCCCCTGTCCACCACATCGTTTGGAATTTATATCGATGAGCTAAAGGCCTTTCTCCACGAGCATATCTAGGATAATGACAGGCGTCTCCTCCACCAGGTTCTAATATCCATACTTTTCGCCGATGAGGTGGTCATCCTAGCCTCGTATCCAGCGAGATTATAGAGATAGTTGGATGCCCTAGCTCTCTTCTGCGACCTTCGGCAGTTGACGGTCAACCTGGGTAAAACCAAGGTTATGATCTTCAACGGGTCGAAGAAGTCTGTAGACCTTCACTTCTTCTTCAAAGGGGAGGAGATTGAGATCACCATTGCCTACACATACCTAGGGGTACAGTTCTCAAGACCTTGTTTCAATTTGCAACAGTCCCTCCAGACTCGGATTGCCAAGGGCTATGGGTCTTTAGCCCTTCTCTAGAGAGAGTGTTTCCGTCACCATTTTTAGGACATCTCATCCAAGATGTTTCTCATGGACTCCTTGATCCAACCCATTGTTCTTTATGGCTCAGAGGTCTGGGAGCCTTCCTTACTAGACACTGATTGGGCCTCAGTTGAGAGAGTCCAAACCCTTCTCCTCCAACGCATCATTAGATGCAAGCAGACAGTTCCTCATCACATCATCCTAGCAAAGTTTGGGGCTTGTTGACCACCTATTTCAACTAGGTGTCAAAGTCATGTACCATGAAGATATGTACCTTGTGGTATAACAAGTTTGAAGACCTATGGCTCAGCAGGGCAACCCTACCCCCAGAACTTCTTTCTCTCTCCACGGAATGTACGCTCCCCTGCATGGGAAACATTTGTAATGTAACATGTTAGCATGGGTCAAGATGTAATGATTTGGTTGCTTGGGACTTTACCATTAGGGAAGTCCTTTCATCAAGTGTTTTTTTTCCTTGGGTAATTAATTTTGTTTTTTCAACGATTTTAATTACTCGAGTTTTTCACTCAATAATCCTCTAAAGTGGTGAAAGTCGTTCTAATGATCGAGCCCAATAGGTAGCTAAGGGATAGAAGTGTTGTAAATGACCATGCTAGACATCTCCTAGAGTCTTGTGGAATTCTGTTAAGTTTTGATAGGTGTTTTTAATAGTTAAAATTTCCCGTAAATTAGAAATTTTTAATTATTTTTTATGTAAAATGTAAAAATTTGGTCCTTGGGGATTTTGTAGAGCGGTATCAGTGCTCAAATCAAATGGCTTATGACCCCCTACACCCTTGGACCAAGTTTCAATGCAATTGGAAAAGTTTTGCTAAGTCAATGTCCTTGAGTCCTAGTCAGTAAAAAACCAACAAATAATTGGCTAAGGTAAAAAAGCCAAATTTTGTAAAAATGACTAAAGTCATGAAAAATGATGGGGAAATAGTTCCTAATGTATTTCCTAAGTTAGAAAAAGGTTTTCCACATAGAAGGTACCCCCCCAAGTCAAGTTCTAACATGTTAGTGGGTTTCCCTAGCAAGAGGGGCACCCCCCCTCTTCTTGAGCTTTAGCAAATGTGAAAATTTAAAGGGTGGAGAGGGGCCCCACACCTTGGGCGCCCCCCTTGGTGCTTGGTTAGAGGTTTAAGCATGGGAAATGGGGTTCCACCCCCTCAAACATATGATTCCCTTCTCTATGGTGCGACCCCTTGGAGTGGACCCACTTGAAAGAGGATTGACACATATAAAGCATGCAAGGGGGGTCTCTCCTCTCTCCCTCCCCTAAAAGAAGGCCCCCTCTCCTCATGTTTGCAAGAAGTTTTAGTGTAACTCTATGCTACCCAAATTTCTCCTCACTCTCTCTTGTTCTCTCCTCATTTCTCTCATGTAATCTTGCTGCAATATTGCACCCATTCTTTTGAATAATAGAAGTGAAGCTTTGGAGGATCTCTTGGTGTTCTTGTGGTGATCTCTTGGTGTTCTATTGGAGTGTTCTTGGTGTTCTTGTTTGATGTTCTCATTGAGGTAATATTTCTGCAATTTCTGTTCATTTTTGCTCACATTGTTTTACTTGAAGAACCCCAAGAAAAGTATTTTGTTGGGGATAAATCTATAGTAGTATTGTTATAGGTTTATGTGAGTTGCTTCTCTTTGAGTTCGCAAAGTATTTTGTAGACCATTTAGGAGATCTCACCTTGTTGCCTCATTGTGTAGCAAAGATTTTACAAGTTTGCAGATTGCCAAAAGCTTGGAGGAGTGGACTCCAAAGGCTTCAAAAAAATTTCTGATATAATTTCCATCACTTTCCTATCTATTTTCTGCATATATTCTCCTCTAAATCTTGCTATCTAATCAATTTCTAAGTTCAGATTTTTAACATAAAAATTTATGTTTTAGATACTAACAAAAACTAACTTGTTTTGGGTGATTTTTAGCATTTTCTAGCACACTTTACTTGTTGTTTTGTGCAGGTTTTCGCCAGTCTAAGGGGAGGTGCTGCCCAATTTTGGCCACAAGGAGCTCAAGGAACCATCCAAAGGATTTGGTGCAAAACTTTCTCCCTCTTCTTACTTTCCCAATCATTGTAAGCAGCCCAAGAGAGTCTCTTGGGCTTGCACTCTTTACTCATATCATTATTTCTAAATTGTAAAGTATTTTCAATTTTTTGTTTTGCCCACATCTTGCATGTGAGTGGCTTTGTCACCCTTACAATACCGTGTTGGCTAGATTAGTTGTTTAATTTGTAATTTTTGCTTAAGTTGATTGCCCCACTTCTCCCATAAAGAGAAGGTTGAGTGGCTAGAATCTAGTTATTTTATTTTTGCAAGTTTTTTTGCCCACCTTGGCCACAAAACCAGTAGGCCTGTCCTCCATCTTGTGCCATAGTTGTGAGGCTCCTAAATTTATTTAAGTTTTTTCCACCTTTGTCCTTAAGGCAAAGTTGTGTGGCTAGTTTGTTATTTCCTTTCATCTTGAAGTATTTGTCATTGTGCCTGTTATCCCCGATTTCTAGGGATAACTAGGAGATCATGTCTCGAGGCCCACAGGTCCTAGACATGGGCTACCGAGAGCAGGATTGACCTGAGCATGGCCCTAGAGGGCCCATCCTTCTCTTCTTTCATCAGATTTGTCTTGTCAGCAGCAGCAGCATCCATCACCATCGGCTTGGTTTTGTATCGGAGAAGGTTCTCGCTCCATGAGGTAATTGGACAAGGTATCATGGTATGTGTCACTTTTGATCATTATGAGCTTTAGATATATGCATCTTACTCCTTTTATTTCTAACAACTGCTTGGATCTTACATTGACCCACTTGACCATTGTTGAGGGGATTTGCAGGGTGTCCTAGCAAGCCTGTACCCATAGGTTTTGGTTTGCCACCGGGGGGATTTCTGAAGAACCATCGTCTGCTCCCATCATATCATCACTTTTTCATCTCGTCTCCCGCTCATCTGTCCCATTCCCCTAGTCCGGGCATTAGGATGATTTGTTTGTGGGGTTGCACCTTATCTCGTGGGAAGAAGGGGCTAAAGGCCCAGAAGGTAAAAGCAGTTGGTAAAAGATAAAAGCCATAAAAATGAAACCTAGAGATGCCTCGCCCAGGGATCCCCAGGAAGGCAATAAAAAGCCTCTCAGTAAGAAATAAGAGGGACCTGTTATCCCTGATTTCTAGGGATAACTAGGAGATCATGTCTCGAGGCCCACAGGTCCTAGACATGGAGTACCGAGAGCAGGATTGACCTGAGCATGGCCCTGGAGGGCCCA